>CABFVZ010000920.1:156812-215660 GCA_902151445.1 Timema monikensis
TAGTTTTAGGGGTTCAAACCCCTCTGAAAGTGACAGTAAAAATTAATAACTGCCTTATTTACGATTTAAACAAAACGAAAAAATAGGAGTATTTTAATGTTAAAGTACATTTAAAAAAATAGTTTTTTATTGTGTGAATCATACATTTATAATAGCTGGGTAGACTAAGACGAAATATTAACAAAGTAAACAGGAAGTGGAAGCGGGTAAGTGTTTTAGCAACAAAAAAAACCTTTCAACTTGATACTATTCGAGAATACATCGTAAATGAGTCGGCAAAGAAACAAGACTGGGGAAGAGGGGGTGTTGGTCTCTAACTATCAACCCCCTCAAACAGCTTGGAGTTAGAAAAAAAATATACAAAGCTTCAATGTATTGTGTAAAGCTGGAAATACCTTTATTTAAAAAGTGTACAATTTTATACCCAGATGTGACTCCACTATTTCCCCAAGCACACACTTTTAAACCTCTTAACTTTTTAGAGAAAAACGAAATCATCTCTTAAAGCTACCCATATTTGGTCAGTGGCGGCAGAACCTTATTTGAGTAGGGTAGGAGAGGAAGAAGGCAATTACCCAAAAAGGGATTTTAGGGGGCCTTGTCCCACCCTCCAAATTTTTGACAATTGGATGCCTTAAAGCTATTGGAGTGGTCCTAAAAAATTTTGAAAATTATTATCCTCTAGAATCTATTTGGAGTGGTCTTCCATAGTTTTTTTTAAAAAAATTGGATGCCCCTAAAATATATTAGAACGGTCCTCGCTTAATTTATTAAATTTTTATTCCTTTTCTTTAGATCTAGAAGCTATTTGGATCTATTTGAATCATATTTGAGAATAGAAGAATAAAATAAATGTATAAATGTAGGGGGGTACAAAACCGTACTCCCCTGGTTCTGTCGCCTTTGGGCAATTTCCACACTTGGAGGAAGGAGGCACTATGTATTATTATTATTATTATTAGCACCGCGTCTTACTACCCGTTCGGGTTATACGCATTTACGCTAATGTGTAATGGTAGAGTGATTATGAGATGAGATGGAGGACCTACAATTTAACGTTGGATCCGAACCACGGTGGAGGCCTGGCATTCCCCACATTCACAAGTTGTGATTAATACACATCTTGTCAGAGGTGAAGGAAAGGTTTGGCAATCAGAAAAATCTGTACTAGGACCGAGGATTGAACCCAGACTCCAGCTCAGAAGTCCGACACCTTACCCCTAGACCGCCAGGACCCCTGGCACTATGTAGCCTACGTTTCTAAACACCAAATATATCTAAACCACTTATATAGTTCATCCCTACCTTAAATAACTGTAAATATTTACTCTATCGAGGCATTTATTATTCCTGATTTTTCTTTGCCAGGAGCCCCCCCACCCCCCCAACACGCCTTAAAATATTGGCCTGGTGGGGGCCTTTGCTAGAATAAACATTTCAACTGTACTTATGTTCCCAGCACTCGCTAAGGCATTCATTATTCAGGTATAAATAATAACACATTTACAGAGCCAAATCTTGTGTATGATTAGTCAAATGGAGATCAAGTGGTGAGCATATTATCACCCTAGCGGTACTTCACGACATGCCACTGAAAATAAGATAAAAACAAAGATATATTAGTAATAATAATAATAAATAGTCTCCTACTACTCGTCCGGGTCATACGTCTATGTTCGTTTCACGCCAATGGTTCAGGGATGAAGAAGATTGAATTTAGAGGGATTAGATCTGCATTTGCATGGAGAGAGAGAGAGTGAGAAACCGTTAAGGAAAAAAAACACCCGCAGCACATCCGACTGGGATCGAGATCCGATCTACCCTTCATTGGCAGTCGTTTAGTCTATTGCTTGAGTGACGCCTTATACCATGCGGCCACTGAAGCAAGTGTCTTAATAATAGTTTATATAAATTTTGCAGGCTGACGATGAGAAATATTCTACAAAAATTGTTTCACACTTTTGTTAGTATTTCCTAAAGCTTCTCATATTGGGGAAAAGTCTGATTGCATTACAAAGTATACAAATAAACGTACTATGGCTGATAATGACAAAAGCTCCCACATTAAATAGAGCTATTAAATTAGGTACCATCCTTTACTAGGGAAAGTATCAAACCACATGGTTTGCTGTATGCATATATGAAAGTAGAGAGATTAATTTTTGAACTGTCTTCCCATGTCATTCATACTCGACAGCCCAGCGCAAACAATGGCACTTATGATTATTGAGCTAAGCATAGTTAAATTTCTGGTATGTCTGAAAAAGTTGCAATCTAATGAAATTGGGACTTTGACTGGTTGCTGTATCTTTTATAGAATAAAGCTAGCTTGTAAGACATGTGCTGATACAATAAATAGGTTCACAAAGTGCACATTAAATATACTTTGTGAAAAATTTGATGTGTTTTATGTGCAGCTCATTTACAACATAGAGAATTATCTGAGAATTTGGGCTCGGACCAAAATTTAAAGTAATGGCTATGAGCGGGGTCAATCCACTCCGGTGGATAGGCATGTAGTGTAACACAGTCAATCGAATTTAGTCTGGTGGTTTGCCAGTGACAAAGAGGTCGTAGTCCGAATTCCGGAGGGCTTTATTGGGGGTGGTTTTTCCTAAATCATTTCCCACTCTCTTTACCTAAAAATTCTAGTTCAATTCCTCTAATTACACCTCCCTTGCTAACTGAACAGCCCTTTTTGGATTTTTATGATAACCTAATTGTTATATTTAATTTCATTTGTATGTTGGCCTTGCAAGGAAAATTGAGGGCTTCCAAATGTTAATTTTTCTCAGGACTTAAAGTTGAAATGCAATATTTCGTAGGCAAACTTACTCTTTGTTTTTCTCCAATTTTTGTGTGAGTGGTACATTTTTTCAAGTCTAGTCATATTATAAATAAACGGTTGTTTTTTTCAGCTGTGAAATAATAATAATAATAATACTTAGCACCGCGTCTTACTACCCGTTCGGGTTATATGCTTTAAGTACTAATTACGCTAATAGATTAAGAATTGGGAAGGTTTAATTAGAGGAAGTGAACCCGCATTTGCGTGGAGGTAGAGTGGAAAACCATTTAGGAAAAACCACCCCCAGTTCACCCGACCGAGATTCGAACCTCGGTCTCCCCGTCCTCGGCAGTCGAGCTAAACACGACAAGCGCGTTAGCCAACTACGCCACCGAGGCGGGTTTCAGCTGTGAAGATATCCCAGATAATTCAGGCAGCCTCGTGTGGCCTTATAGATAGTAACAATTAGTTTATTTGTAGTATATTTGCTTGTTTTAGGATAACCAACGTTATTCGAACCATAGACATGCCTGACTTAATTGGGGGGAAGGGGCATACATACATTATTTCCACAAATGCCAATAAGTTTCTCTGGGGCAACCCCAGATTGTGTGTTGGGCTTGTAATATTCCTTAATATGGATAGTCATTTTATTGCTAACCACACATATTTTATTTTCTATTTTATATAATTTAATCTACTATAACTATTTTTTTTAAACTTGTGAAACTGGTCCTTGGAAGTAAACCCCCTAACCCCCTCCATGGCGGGCCTTAGGATACACATTATTTCCAACTTGAGAGGGGAGGCACATACTATTTACTATGGGGAGGGGGGGAGCAGTGAGGATGTACACACATTGTTTTTAAATTTTGGAGGTAAGCACAGATTATTTTAAACTTTGGGAAGGGGGTAAAATAGTGTAGGAAAAAATAGTATTTCCAACTTAGGGGGACACACACATTATTATTAATTTAATATTTCCACCTTGCAAGGTAAACTTTTCCAGCGCTACTATATGTGCATTAATGAAGCAAGTGCAACTTATTTAATAAGGTTATAAAATTCATATTTGAAATAACTGAAATCTTACAATCAAGTTAACTATTTAAACAAATATGTCAATTCAATTATATATTGAAGGGAACTTCCTATTTAAGTTAGAGTATTGGGGGGTAAAGTGAAGTAAAAATATGGTACAGTACGTGTTCGCCAGAAACACCCATTATTTTAAATATCTTATCTTTATAACAAAATGTAGTTCTACTTTGAAAATAAGACAACATTAGGCCTGAGATGTTTGAAATGGAACATTTAAACTTTCAATTATGTAACGTAAACACATACAACCCACAACAAATACAATTTATTAATATAAACTTTATAATGCCATTGTGCTAGTTAAAAATTATGTATACTATTATTTTTTAAATGAGAAGAATGAGGTGGTTTATTAAAAGTACCATAACACACTTAGAGAGAGGATGGGAAATGACACTGGTCAAGAGTGGTAGTTATCAAGTTACTGCCAGGAAATGGCAACTGCATATTTGATTCTCATGGTGGACCAAAATAATATGATTAAAATATTATATCATAGCCACATTTGTATCATACTCGAGTAATACTTTCTACATTTGGGCCTAAGGGTTGTCAACGGGGAGAAAAATTTTATGTCCATGATTTTGCGATTCATATTTATTCATGCGACTTTCTTTTTTAAGTGGGAGATTTACACCTTTGTGGCCCAAATATAATTTACTGTCCGATTTAAGTTGATTTAGTTGTCAAATTATTTGTTCTTTGTGTGAAGCAATCACAACCTATGTTTTTTTTCACATGCATCTTTATTAAATATAAAATGTAACACAATAATTTTTTTTAAATTCTAATTTCTTTTCATATTTATACAATAGGCCTACTCACTTTTTAAACATCCTCAATTTTGACTAAAGTTTGCAACATAGAACTATTAATTAAAGTTGTTAGATTACATCTTGACATTAGAATCGAGCCCAGTACCTTTGGTTTAGTGTGTTTATGTTTTAGCATTGAGTAATCATTTTTCCTGTGCTCAGAATAATTCATTGCACGTAGTTGAAGGCAAAGTCTGTGATGAACATACAAGATTGTATTTTAGTAGTATTTTACCTTGATGAACTATACTACAACCCAATCTTATAAACTATATAATAGTAAATGAAGGGTACATACATGTTGGCATTAGATCGATTGTGTCATTCTTGAAGTATTATTATATTTAAAATGTATCCTTGTGAACCGCTTATTATGGTTACCAACATTATTTCAACCAATAAAGTGTTTTATGCTCTATTTTTCAGGTTCCTCGCCCAGGAAACCCCAGCGCACAGAACATCACCAAACCCCCCATCCTTCTGCTCCTCTGCCAGACCATCATGGATCACATAATGTTCCAAATTCAAACCCAGGATTGAACACGGGGTCACATCCCAGCTCTGGAGGAAGTGGACAGCCAAACTCTAACGTAGGATGGAACACGGGGTCGCATCCTAACCCCGGAGGAGTCGGTCACGGATCAAGTCCTAATGTAGGCTGGAATGTACCAAACTCTGGTGGCAACAATCATATGCCCAGTCCCAACAATAACAATCCTAATGTAGGATGGAATGTGCCCAATCAAGGAGGGATTGGGCATATGCCAAATCCAGGCCAGCCCTCGCCTGGATGGAATACAGGTGGTAGCAATCATGTTCCAAATCCTAACCCAGTAGGTGGTGGTCATTACCCAAACGCAAATACTGGATCTCACCAATACCCCAACCAAAATTCTGGTTCTCAATATTCAAATCAGAATACTGGAGTAGGCCACTACCCAAATCAAAATACTGGGTCTCACCAATACCCCAATCAAAATTCTGGAAATCAATACCCAAATCAAAATAATTTTGGAGGAGCAGGCCATTACCCCAACCAAAACCCAGGAGGAAATGGCTACAACCCTAACTATCCTGTTGGAGGAAATTCATATTACCCAAGTCCAAACACGGGTGGATACCATTACATTCCAAGTCCTCATTCAGGAGGTACCTACTACATGCCAAACCAGCAAGGAATGGGGTATGGTGGATATCAGAATCAGAACCAGAACTCTAGATTTGGTGTAGGCGTAGGCACTGGCCTTTTAGCTGGCCTAGGTGTGGCCGGGGCAGTCGCACTTCTTAGCAACCATCTTCATTCCAATAATAATAATAACTACATGGGAAACCATAACTATATGGGAAATAATAATTATCAAGGGAACAACAATAGAGGGTTTTATACTGTTCAAACTATGGAGAATTCAACCGGCAGTACTCTAAACATAGTTCCAGTTGGTTATAATCAAAACACAACTGGAGGCTCGAACTCAAGCGGACTAGTGAAGCCCACAGCGTGTCAGCAGTTCTTCACGTCTAGTGATGTAAACATCTTGCTAGGATGTCACAGCGATTCTACTTATGGCTGTGTGAATACTACATTCTTGGGCTGTCAGCCAAACTCTACCAACTGTCTGAACATTGTGTCAATCGGTTGTCAGACGAATGCAACAACTGGAACTTGGAATGTCATACCGTTTATCCAGAACACTACTTCTGGTTTAAATATAACAACATTTGGGCATGATTCAAAGAACATTGGTCTGAATGTAACCACAATTGGGTGTAAGCAGAACTCAAGCATATGTACAAACATAATATCTATTGGATATTACTACAATGCAACAACTAGCAACTTGCAGCATGTATCTTATGATTGTCCGCAGAATCTAACAGTCGATGCTATTCATAACACATCAATTGGTTGCCACCAAAATTCGACGCCGGAATGCCTTAACGCCACATCAAATACCTGTAATTCGACTGTTGGGTGCTTGGATATTTCAACTAATCCCTGCCCTCAGAATTCACCATCAGACTGCTTTAACGTAACATCCGTTAAATTCAAGGCAGACACAATTTTGGGTTGTACAAAAAATGTATCATTGGGATGCCAGAAGGATACCTCTAGTATATGTCTAAACATTCTTTCAATTGAGTGTCAGCAAGATGCAACAGATGGGTGTTCACAATTGTACTCACAGAGTTGGAACAACAACAACAACGATAATAATGTAAATGGGCCAGAGGTCAGAAATGGAAATCCATCAACAGG
The DNA here is from genome assembly GCA_902151445.1 of Timema monikensis. Classification (NCBI taxonomy): domain Eukaryota; kingdom Metazoa; phylum Arthropoda; class Insecta; order Phasmatodea; family Timematidae; genus Timema; species Timema monikensis. The sequence goes on from CABFVZ010000920.1 coordinate 163,774, forward strand.
AACAAAAAATTCCTCACCTCAAACAGGTTTGTTAAACAAAAATTCATATAACAATATTACAAATATAATAAAGTAATTTGTTCAAAATATACCGGTATTTATTAAAATTTAAATATAACTATCCCATTAAAACAATTCAAACTATCTTTTATCCAAGGGATTAGCTTGTGTCCATCAAAGCTAAAACACTGGTATTTTTATAAAATAAAACTTTTCATAGCACTATATTGCAGTACAAACTCATTACACCTTTTATTCCTGTAGCATAAGCATTTCTTTAATTTTAAAACTGATTTGATTTATTGAACTATATTTAGCTCAAGGCTTTGATTATTTAAATTTGCCATAGCCTTATTTATGTTTCTTAGGATACTTAATACTCTTTGGCTCCCCAGATCCCTTATATAATGCTAGAAAAACAATATGTAGGCCATCGGCCACAACAGAATTCACCGGATCTATTATTTACTTTATTTAACTAATACTTTCTTTTATACACTACTATTCAATATACTAAACCAAGCCATAATAATTTTCAACATGGTTCAAATATAAACTGTCAATTACTTCATTCATTTTACTTTCAAAACAGAACTTCAAATAACTGAATAACTAGATTGTATTCGCAAGAACCTGACCAAACCAAACACACAAGGTTGCGTTCACTACTCACCATAATCACTTGTTATATTTTAAACTCTTAAGAGTGGTGTCTATCTGATGACCTTTTAAGTTGATTGAGGGTCAAATACATAAACTGCCAATCTAAAATATAAAAATAAGGCTATACTTTACATGTATATCCAAGAATAGCTCAAATACACTACAGGTTTGTAGGATCCACATCGGTAGTTGCATGGTCAAACGTTTCATTCACATGAGGCTGGATTGCCAAGGACAGGGTGATTGAGGTTCGAATTCCTTTTGGGTGTACAGAGGGTTATTTCCTATTCACAAATGTGGGTACATTTCTTCTAATTTATGATATTTAATAATATTTAGGCCTTAGTTTTGTCCTAGAACTAACTTTTTTTCTGTCCCATTGGAAAAACATTGATTGTATTTAAAATAAATTTATAATCATATATTATTTTAGCACCACATATTACTATCTGTTCAAATTATACTCCTGGTTTATAACTTCCAAAATAATTGGTTGACCAGTAAGTGGAATCAAAATTATTAAAGCAGAATATTATTGATAATGATTTGTATATTATTATTATTTAAACCATTATAATATTGAATTCTTAACTTTTTAAATGGTTTATTTTACTTTGTTTCAGGAGCTCCAAGTAGTGCAACATTGAAATCATTTTTGAAGATATTAAGTCTACTTCCCTTGGCAGCTATGAAACTACTTGATCCACTTTCAATGTTTTAATACAAGATTAATATAAATTATAAAACAAATATACTACAATGTCAAAGGTATAAACTAATTATAATTTTAAAATGGTGGGCCTGTTATTGACTTTACTTTCTGCATATTGCTTATGATTTTGTTCTCTCTTTAATGGAAACACTAATTTTATTACATCTCTCTTAACATTGTTATATGGACCTAATACATTTTAGTTATAAAAAACAACTAAATATAATAGCTTGACTCTACAAAGCTATTTATGGCCCTGTGTTTAGTTCATATATCCACACAAGTTTATTTACTATAAGTGGTCAATTATGAAAATAATAGTTTTCAAGAGCTAGGAATTATGATTATAAATGCCTTTAATTATGCCATATTATATTATGGTATTAATTGTCCAAAACTCTGATGTATGCTACTTATTATTAAGTTTATCATGAAGTAAAAATAGAGCTCTAAAAAAGGAAAGATAAATCTAATTTTGAAAAGTGTTTTTTTAAGTTTATAATAAATTTTAACACAGACAACAGTAGGATACCCACATTAGGGCATATTAATAACAAGCTAGAATATTTTTTTATAAATGTTTAGTAAAAAATATACTAGTTTGTTATTAATAATGCCCTAGTGTGAATACTGCTGTCTACATTAAAATTTATTAATGGTGTGCCTGCTTTCTCAAGAAAAGTATATGTATCACTGTTAGGTAACTTTCCTGGTCTGAAGATTATAATTATGTGATATTTTAGTATTACTGAAATAGCCAGATTTTCCTTGTGTGATTAATAGAACATGTACTCACTTAACAGTTATGTTTTTAAATACATTTAAACTTGGTACCGTCGATATTTAATTCTAGTCAATGATTGAGCTTATGGCTTTCATTTATTGAAATATAAACAAATACTTCCACAAAATATCCAATCAGAATGTTTGAGAGCAAACATTCTTTCAGTAACTATAATTTTGAATTAAATAAAACTTTTTAACTAAAAAAACCCCTGTGTCACTTGAGAACAGATTCATATTTTTTTGCTTTATATTGTCACCTTAACATACCAGTCTTAGTAAGTTCATGTCCACATTTGTTATGAAAAATACTCACTTAGCTTTGCCAATTCTTTTAGTTTCGTGCAAACAAATATTGTGCCTGATGTATATTCAAAGTGATACTGCTTCCTAAAATTGGTGTAATATGTTGGGTACTTCCTAGAAGGGAAGATTTATCAAACTATAAACAAACATCAATATTAAATACCTTTAGTACTGTACATGTATTTATTGTTCTCAATACAATCTAAAATAACTAAGTATAATTAGAAGTGGTGTACTGCTAGAAATGTTCTTGAAAATTTATTAACCTTAATTTTCAAAGGATCTTTGTAGTAATTACACATAATTTTGTATAACTTGCTTTGTTCAACCAAGCTAATGTTTAATTTATGATATTATCTGTTTAAGGTGTCAATTTATGCATCATATATATATTCCGGGTTTACTCATTTTTACAAAGAAAAAATTGCGTTGAACAGCTCTTTTAAATTAAACTTTGAAAATAGGATAGAAGGGCAAGACCTACACACTTACTAGAAAACTGTAGGCCTCAAAGTTCACAATTAAAACCCAACAAAGCGGATAATTATGACATTTTAAGGGTACATTAGTCCCCTTCTTCAGCAGAAGATAATAAAACAGACTGATTGACTATGGCAGCATGGCTAGAGTAGATCATGGTCATCTAGATGCTGTTATTGTTGTTTGAGTTATTTTTTGTTTGGATTCTGTAGTTGCCTGTTCAAACTTGTCTTGACTATTGGTAGAATGGATAAAATGTTATATAAATATATATAATGTATTTATATAAAACATTTTATCATTTCTACCAAGTGTCAAGACACAAGTTTGAACAGCAAACTACAGAATAAAAAATAAATAAATAATAGAGAAACAGGCAACAACAGTATTTAAGTGACAATGAGCTACCTATAGCCACGCCGCCATAGTCCAACTGGGTCTGGATTCACTAAAAGAAGCAGGCGCAATTTGAGAGCAAAGCTGCGCCTTTTATTTGCCACCACTCAAAAAGAGTAGGCGCAACTATTAAAATCATGATTGTCACTTCCATAAGTTTAAATGGTGGCATATTATCATTATGGCTTAGAATACAATAATTAGTTTACTGCCCAATTAATAATGAGGCAATTAAAATAACTTACGTCTGTCAAGCACAAGATTTGTTTCAATCTAGATAGTGATAACAAAACAATTCTTGCACTATTACCAAACAAAACCACAAACTGTGTAATCTTTGTCTAGATCCAAAGAGGTTTGTATTCTTTCAAGTCCAAATAAATCTCGTCACTAAATATGGTGGTTAGTATAGCTTTAAGCTAATAATATAAATAAATACAAAATAATGTAATAATCTTGTTTTTGTAAAGCACCCAGAAAGAGGCCACTTCTAATTGTGTTGCTAGTTTATAAGCAAAATCTTTAGAAATCTTTGTATTTGCTGTCATTTTCATTAGAGATTTAAAATAAAGTAGCCTTGACTTTGAAAGTAAATTCTTCACGAGGATTGGTCGAAAAGAACGCAATTGATGTTTATGGTGATGTCATCATAATCTTGCCACCAGTTCGCGCCTTGTTTAGTGAATACGGAAATAGAGCAGATAATAAGGCACATCTTTGGGCGTATCGTTGCACCATTTCTAGACTTGCGCTGAAGCAGAATTGCACTCGTTAGTGAATCCAGGCCCTGGTGTTTTCTACTGAAGAAAGGGACTAATGTACCCTTAAAATATTCATAATTATCTGTTTTGTTGGGTTTTAATTGTGAACTTTGAGGCCTACAGTTTTCTAGTAAGTGTGTAGGTCTCGCCCTTCTATCCTCTTTTCAATGTTTAATTAATTACATGTTAGTGTTAGTAAAGGATTTGAGCGAACATCTTTAAATGTCTATGTAGATGAACATTTCACTTCACTGAGAATAGTAAAAGTACTGTACAGTTTATTGGAAAATATTATGATTGGAAAGAGATTAATATTATCTTATGTTTATACGTTGGATCCTTCTTTGACCATTCACAATTTATTTTTCCATAAATACTCCATATTTAGTAAAGTAAGCAGAACCCTACTATTTACACACATTTACATGAGTGCCTTTACAATTAAAGATCATAGGCCTAATACAAACTCTGTAATTTACATTATGTGAAAGATAGTGAAATGCATTGATTGAAAATAACATAACTTTAATCTTAAAGGTTTGTTTTTTTCAACAACCTTAAAATAATATATTTGATAAGGTGTATTTTTTGTAATCAACAGAGTTTAATGTGCAAAAAATGGCTGTGCATAAATCTTTATGGATGATTTTTTAATGGTAAATGACTAGTTTCGATAATATAAATAATTAAAACTATAGTGATTTATCTTGCTTGCTAAAACATAATTTATATACCTACAATGATATCAAAATCTTTAAGTATAAAATTTTAAAACTCTGAAACTAATAACTGATTAAAGGTCCTTCTTGCACACTGTAATAGTATCGTATAGTTTGGTGCCAGGACAGTAGCAGTATAGTAGCAGTATGGTATTGTATTGCCAAGACAGTCACACACATGGAGATCGAAGATACGACGTATGCCCCAAGAGCTTGTTTCCCCCACCACACCTTAAAATTCTCCTTCACCACCTGAGAGAAGTACACTTTAAAGAAGCGAGTGTATTGGTGTGGTTCTATTAATTATAATGAGTGATACCTTGTCTTCCTCTGATGAGGACATTTGGTAGCGGCTATGTTGCTGAAGCCAGAGAAAAAGAAGTGGGCAAAGGATATCAATAATAAAACAGAAGTGTTTGGAAAGTTTTTTACACTGTTTGAAGATTTGATCCACGACCACAAAATTACTTTACTAAATAAACTAACTCCTATTACCATTCTTCCATTGATGAATGGACTGTAGTTTATACTGAATTATATACCCAATACTTTTTAAGAAGCACAAACAATAGACAATGGTCAGAAACATTAATTCAAAGGATAATATATTTTATTTAATCATGTTAGTTAAAGCCTAGCGAGAGGAGTGTTTGACAGGATGTGGTGGCGGTAGACAACAGCCACCATGACAGTATCGTATGTTTCTTTACTCTTTCAAAGCGGAATAAAAAACAATGCACTGTACATATACGATACAATGTTGCTACCATGGTGCTACTGTCAGTATATGCAGCTCTATAGCAAAGAAGGGCAAAAGAAAAACATACAATACTTGTATGTATGAAACCTTATGTATACGATACTATGCCGATGTGCGAGGACCTTTAGGGAATTTTAATAATCACCAGTCCTAATTTTTAAATTTATATTAATAATTTGGTGTTATTTTTTTTTTTACCTCTGCACCAAGAATGGATAGTAAAAATATAAAAAAATGTCAATTCTTCTTAGATATTAAATGATTATAAAATTAACAAATATTATGTTGGAAATTATTCTCTTACTCTTTCACAAGAAGTATTAAAATAACAGCTGTAATAATGATAATATTTACATTGTAGCTTAAAACATTAATATATGTGAAAGTATTCAAATATTGTAATCTAGATACAAATTATATCTACAAATATATGTCCTCACTATTTTTTTAGCACAATCACAAAGCACATATAAACCAAATATTGACCTAGTGTGTTATACTATTCTTAATTATTTATGCTATTAAAACTTAATATTCTTTAGTTATTGTTCCTCTTTATTCTTATAAGTGTGTGTTTTTAATTTGTGCTGTGTTTTGTATTTCATTCTTATAATATTGAATAAATGTGATTGATTGATAAACTGAATTAATATGATTTAAACCATTATTAGTTAAACTTACTTTTCTTACATACATAACCCGCCTCGGTGGCATAGTTGGCTAACGCGCTTGTCGTGTTGAGCCTGACTGCTGAGGACGGGGAGATCAAGGTTCGAATCTCGGTCGGGTGAACTGGGGGTGGTTTTTCCTAAATGGTTTTCCACTCTCCTTCCACGCAAATGCGGGTTCACTTCCTCTAATTCAACCTTCCCAATTCCTAAATCCATTAACGTAATTAGTACTTAAAGCGTCTAACCCAAACGGGTAGTAAGATGAGGTGCTAAATATTATTTTCTTACATAATTACATATAAATAATATTTGTATATTATTGTGTATGAGAGATTACTTAGGATTTTTTTTTTAAGTTTATCTATGTTATATAATTTTGAAAGCACAACTCATACATTGGTATAGTATAAGTGGCCGGGGAAAATAGTTTGTCAATAACTACATTAAACTTGGCCAGAACTACCATTTAGGATTAGTAGTATAAGCCTTACTCAACCACAAATCACCAATGTGGTGAATGTCATTATTGACTAAATCGGGCCATTTTTTTACTTACTCTATTTACCAAGCACAAAAGATAGATCTTAAGTTTTCTTAAGGTACATTTCTTTAGAAACAGCCGCCACATGCAATTAAAGCTGCCAGTGCTGTTGCCTTACATGCGTCGATAACGTGTGATCATTGAGAGAAAACTATTCTTTTTTGGTCCATTTGCTGCTAGAAGACACCGTGGATGACAAAATATTACAATTGTGTGTATATGAGGGGAATGCTGATGTGCATTCCATTTTTAAAGAGAGATTGGAAGAGGGATTTTTACAGTATTAAAATAATAAACATTTATTGCAAGAAAAGAAAAAAACATTTTTTTCAAACTGAACATTTCCCTAGTTGATTAAAGATTATATCAAGAGTGATTCCTCCAATAGAGTTCAGTAAGAAGTAAGGCTTATGGCAAGTAATGAAGTTCTGCTAACTAAGAATTAAAATAACCAATACTAGAGGTAAGAAATATAAGTAGAATAGTACAGGCAGTGGTGCAACCAGAATTTTACTTGGGTGGGGTGGAAAGACAAACAATTAAGATTGTAGCTAGAATTAAATTTCGGAGGAGAGGGAGAGAGTTGGTGGTAGTTACCAAAATAAAGAGTTGTTTAATAGGTTTGCCCTCCAATCTAAAGGAGTTGGAAAACCCTTTCCAGTAAAAAGTAAAAAATTTGGATGCACCTAGAAGCTATCTGGAGGGGTAATTCTTAATTTTTTTAAAATATAGATGCCTCTAAAGCTATTTGGGGTGGTCTTCGCCTGGCAAATCTTTTAACATTAAATGGCTCTAGAGCTCTTTGGAATAGTCTTTGCTTGGAAATTAAAAAAAAAAATCAGATGCGTCTAGAAGCTATTTGCAATAGTCTTCGATTGGCTAATTGTTGAAATTATTTTACTATTGGACTAAAAAATTAAGGTTAAATTCATTCAATACATCCTTTGTGCTCAATGGTATAATTCAACTTGATGTATTTTGAGTTTTTATTAAAATTATTTGGGTCTTAGGGCGAGAAAGAGGGGAAAGTAACTATANCCTGGGAGCCCCAATGAGTACAGGCGAAGAAAGCTTTCCATAACAAGATGACATAACTAACCTAAACTAAGGCGAATTTAGAAATCAAAAAAAGGTTCTTAAAGCATAAGTATGGAGTGTTGACCTTTATGGATGTGAAACTTGTACCATTGGTGCAAGTGAAAGAAATGATTAAAAGAATTTGAAACGTGGTTCTACAGAAGAATGTTGCAAATAGGGATGGAAATGGTATCAAACACAGAAGTGGTAAGAAATGTAACTGATGTAAAAAATACTTTTGAGTCATGTTGAATAAAACCCTTTAAAACCCTAAAAAAAAAAGCTTTACAAACACGGCTGTGGCTAGATTGCTTTTAGGGGAGTAGGGCTGTAGCGGCCAGAGCCGTCGACAAGACACAATGAAATTACTCTAGCTAAGCTTGTGTAGCTTTGTGGTAGCCATCTATAAGGAAATATACCTCTAAGGTTCATGGGCCATAACAGAATAAAACATAGTTTACAAATTGCATTATTCATGATTTATTTAAATCTTTCAAAATTATATTTAGAAAATTATACCATGAGTTTTGAGTCAAGATTGATAACATTGTATTATATTATTTATCAGATTTTAGTGACAATCAGGGGTGGACCCAGATCATTTTCATGGGGGGTCATAGTTATGAATAGCACAGTTACTTACAATGTAAGATTTTTATTTAAAGCTATTTAATAGTTTATCATTCTTATTTGATCCAATGTATGTTTTAAACCGTGGTCATGGCCTCCAATTGTTTAAAATCAGATAGTTTTTGTTTTTATCAAATATTTGTAGTGGCCCACCAACAATATTTTGAAAAATAATTCACTCTAGAAGCTATGAGTAGTCTTCACCTTGATTTTTTTTAAAGATGTTTTTATAAGCCATTTAAAGTGTTCCTCACCTAAAAAAATTAGGATTGTAAAACTTTGTCTCAGAGCATAATTCATAATTCCCATAATAATCGTGTATTTATCTAACACATTGTGAAGCAAATCTCAATAACAGTAGTTTGATATCTTGAGGCTTGACTCAATATTTGTGTGCACTTGGTCTTATTCCAAAGTGGTATAGAATGTGTAATTCCATTAACTATTTCTGTGTCCTCCTTGCACACTCATGGTAGAGGATAAAATTACATTAAATCTAATGGTAGAACCTTTATAATCTGAGTGAAAGCTCCTTATATCTATGCTTGCCAGACGTCCCGGTTTGACCAGGACAGTCCCAGTTGTAACGGGCTAAACTGCTTTAGCCCCGTTCAAAAGTAGCGAATGAAAAAGAACGTATATTCTGTTAGTGCCTGCATATTATCAAAAGTAACAATAACAAACTAATGTTAAATACCTCGCCCATAATATATGTCTCTGTTTACATACCAATTGCGCCAAGTCAACCTCAGAGTTCGGTGCCCCAGCTATTAACACAACACAGAAAGAGAGCGAGGAGAGCTCCGCTTTCGACCACAATTTCAAACCGACTAACTGCTTCATGGCGGCCTACGACCAGCGTGCCTCGACCGTCTAGAAGCTTCGGGAAGATCCCCCTTAGCCTCCTAGAAGCTCCGGGAAGATCCCCCTTCCCTTCCTACGCACCAATTCACCACGTGGGCTCTGCCAACTATATATTCGCCTGCTTGCTTGAAGAATGGCAGAACACGTCAGGAGACGATTGGGAAACCTCCACCACGCTAACAGGCCATGCGTTTACATCTGGTCTACGTAATCTACATAATCTACATCGGACCTGCTGTCAAGGGAAATGGGTCCCTTGGACAGAAGGAAGTCGCAGGGCCAACCTAATTCAAGGGCTTGATCTCTCGAGTAAACTCCAAGTTTAAAACTCAACTGTTAGGTTTAGTCTATGTCCTCGCAGGATAGTTAGTATAATTAATCATTAGAGATAGAGATGAGGAATATAACGTGTCTATTCTGAGACGCGGTTATGATATCATTGTATGACTAGTTATATAGGATAGGCTGAGAGTAGACTCTCCCTTATTAGGAAAGCAAGGTACTTATACACTTGCGGTGTAGCGCGCCTCTCGCGCCCTAGAGACTGGTCCTTAATGGCCAGGCTCACGTTGGGATGTTAATCCCACGGCACGTACTATGTGACCATAGGTGCCTTATTGTGGTAGCTTGCCAGGGCAGGCGATAGTTCTTGTTATATGGAGGCCGCAGATTCAGGCCTAATTGGGTTTACAAGTCATGGCCTATATTTGAGTTGGGTAGTTAACCAATGGGTCGCATGTTCTATCCATGATTGGCCCGTGGTTGATTCTTAGATTTAATTTTGTAACTCTCTTTAAGAGTACACTGGACGTGAGCCGCCTTTGCCCCTCGGGCGCGGTTGCGGCAGTCATTAGTTTCTTATTTAAGTAAGGTTGTACTGGTCACCCTTCAGGTGCTCAACCAGTGGGACGCGTCCCTTCCAGGACTATCCCGTATGTGTTGTATATTCAAGTACGTTGTTTTTACCCTGTGTAAAGGTTGTAGCTGTTGTGCAGGGCTCTCTATTATAACAGAACTAGGACTTGCCTGATGTACGAACTAATCTTGCCTACGCGGCCAACTTACCTAGTTTATAGTATTGTTTATTACGTAGCTTTGTAGTCTGCGTTGTTATTTGGGCGTTTCTCGCCCCCAGTTGGCCTAGACTTAGGCAATGCTGCCACTTATCATTGTAAGTTATATATGACAAAGTACTTGCTGAGATTTAGTGCTATATGTTTATATGTCCTTTGGTCTTGTATATTATATCATTAAATTGCATTAACTCCAACCTTCTCTTGTTTACATCATTTGTATTTGCTCACCTGTTTGTGCACCCCCCCTTGGTGCACAGTTTTCAGACAAAGTCCCGGTAAAAATTAAATTTGATTATAGTTCTTATAATAGATGACCAAAAAGTCTAAAAATAATTAGCTGTGAAGGATTATTTAGGATAAATACTTTGTCATTTATTTCACTGTACTGTATGAAAAGTGAAAACTGTGGAAGAGTGATGGTCTGCTAATAATATTGTCATCGTATCGTCTTGTCTCGCTGTCCCCCTCTCCAGGCGAGTCCAATATTGGGCACTAAGAGGTGTAGCTTTAGTGCCAGAAGAGATTTTGCTGCACGCTACACCCCCTCGTGTGCAATAACGTTGGACTCGCCCACCTCGGCGCTAGCGATTGAGATAAGTCAAACAGTCCTCGTCGACGGTGCCTGTTGTGTTAGTGAGCTAGTGCTGTTTTATTTATGTTTTAAGTGAAAGTTTATGCATTCTCTGTTAAAATGCCAAAACGGTCGTGTAAATTCACCGAGGATTTACAGAATGAATTCCCTTTTTTAAGAAGGTATGTACTGGTACTGGTAATCAACATCAAGACGATAGAGTTAAATGTTCACATTGTAATTCTGAGTTTTCGGTTGCTCACGGTGGTCAATCTGATATAAAAGATCATTTGCAGTTTAGTAAACACAAAGAGAGTTTAGCATGTGCTGCTAGCTCATCAAAACTGACCAATTTTTTTAAGACTGCGAGTTCTAATGACAATAACTTAGACTTAGCAGCGAAAGAGGCGACATTTGCTTACCACACAGCAAACCATAGCCTAGGTTTCAATTTAACTTCTTGTTCATTAAAACTAATTTTAAGATTTTTGAACGTAAATTCTCACTCGGAAAAACTAAGTGTGAGGCAATAGTTTTAAATGGCATACTCCCTTAGCTCAAGAAGAGCTTAAAGAAGACTTGACCAAGTCAAACTACGTATCTGTAAGTATGGATGCATGAAACAGAAAGGATATAAAACTTGTGCCAATTGTTGTGCACTACTTTAATCTTAATTCAGGTGTACAGGTAAAGCTGTTAGATTTCAACTCTGTGGCGGGTGAAACATCTGAAATTCTTACAAATCACTTATGCTCTGACCTGTTGCAAAACGATTTTAACAACAAAGTAGTTGGCTTTTGTGGAGATAACTGCAACACTAACTTCGGTGGTGTGAAAAGAGAATGGAAAAACAATGTTTTCCATCGACTCAAGAATAGCCTAGGACGGGAAATCAATGGAATCGGATGTGGAGCACACATTGTGCACAACTGTGTGCAAACTGCAGAAGACAGTTTACCAATCGATATTGAGGCCATACTGGTGAAGATTTATAAATACTTCAACATATACACAGTCCATGTAACTAAACTAAAATAATTTTGTGAATATGCCGAGATACAGTACTGTAAACTCATTCAAGACGGGAACACCCGGTTTCTATCAATGATGCCCGCTCTGGAAAGAATTTTACAGATATTTGAAGGTCTGAACGCGTTTTTTTAGACCAAGAAATGTGTCCATCAATAATAAAAGTTGTTTACTGATTCAACGGGCGATCTCTATTTGTTGTTTGTCCACTGACAGCTTGCACTGTTTAACAAGGCCATCCTGGGAATGGAAAAAGATAACACTACAGCTTTTGAGGTTGCTGAAGCTCATAAAGATCTCAAGAGAAACCTGACAGAAAGAAAGGCTTTAAACTTTATCCCTATGGGCGCAAAGAACATCTACAGGAATCTATATGAGCAAGTCCGTAACAGAGTGAAAGAAGAATTTGATGGCTTTTATGAAAGATGGATTGCATACTTGGACCTCTGGGAGAATAGTTTTGGAAACGTTAAACAGTTGTCATGGGTCAATCTGACCAAAACAAATGCTGTTGATTGGGAAAACACTGAAACTTCTGCTGAAATTATTAATAGCAGTCTTGATATACCCGATATGAAAATAAACAATGATCAGCTGTTTGACGAACTTGTGCTTGCTAAGGAGTATTTGCAGTCAAATTGGGAACAGTGGAAGCAAGAAGAGACTACCAGAGATGTGATTATTTCAAGTGAAGAAAAATGGCTCAGGCTGTTTGGTCACTTCAAGGAGAATCACATAGAAGCCCCCAATCTGATCAAGATTGTTGAGTATGCCTCTGCTTACCTGGGACATCAGCACCAGTTGAGAGAGTATTTTCGTTGTGAACAACGCATGGACTGATGATAGGGGTTTAATGAAGGAATCTAAGGTTAAAGGCTTGATGACATGTACAATTAATATCGAATTAGCTTGTGAAGATTTTTACAACAAGATTAAAACCAAAAAAGACTTCCTAAAAAAAGTCCTAGCCAATGAAAAGTACATGTAAATATAGTTCAAATTTTTATTCCTCATTCAAAGTGTTTCTTCTTACTTAAGTAACTTATATATAAATATTAACATGTAGGAAATAAAACGTTTAAATTTCGGCATTCCGGTGTCCCGGTTGAACATTTCAGAAATCTGGAGAGCCTACTATATCATGCCCTTAATTTATTCAATGACCTACCTTGAAACCTCCTTGATGTACTGATGTTTACCTAATCTGAAGAATCTTCTTACCCATTTCAAGAAATAAAAGGTTGGAGAAAGTATTATGTGGATATTTTGGTGTCGAATGAGGGTGCATCTCATCAAAGTCATTGCATCACAGCTACCCCTCTTGTTTTATGTATCATTATTATTATTAGCACCACGTCTTACTACCCGTTCGGGTTATATGAACTTAACGCTAATGAGTAATGGTAGGGTGATTGTGAGATGAAATGAAGGACCTACAGTTTAACGTGGATCCGAACCACGGTGGAGCCCTGGAATTCCACACATTCACAAGTTGTGATTAATACACGTCTTGTCAGAGGTGAAGGAAGGGTTTGGCAATCAGATAAATCTGTGCCGGGACCGAGGATTGACATCTTACCCCTAGGCCGCCAGGTCACCTCTTATGTATCATTTTTAGTCATCTCAACCCCACCACTGAGAATATTTTGTCATATATTTGTACTCGTCACATTGTTAAGTTTCTTTGAAAAACCAAATCTTATAAAAAAATAAATGGTGCCAACTCGATTTAAAAATATATATTTGCCTTTGACTTATAAAACATTTATTTTATAAATCCTAAACATTTTCAAGGATAAGTTATTTGGCATCTCAAAGATTTGCAGAGATATGACCAGAATTGGAAATTTATGTTTATGTAAAGTGGCCTCAGTTCTTTTTCATGAAAAAATAGGGTGCACCGTTTTGTTTAAATAGTGGCTGGATACGAATTATAATAAAAATTGTTGAGTGGAATTTTAGAAACTAGATTTTTTTTCTTCCCGCTGCCAAGCAAGCTACTCTTAATATTGGAATAAGATATCTAATTCCAAAAACTCCTTGGGGTCGGGGGACCATATGAAAACCCTAAATATCATGTTTTAACCCGATTGGTAAAATGGTTTCATCTCTAGGCTGAGATACAGAATGCGGAGAGACAGGTGGCAAAGACAAAACCCCTTTTCAGGTTCAGCGAGTCATGAAATGTCAATGTCCATCAAAATAATTTTTTTTTCTATTTATGATAGGGGTTACAAGAAAGTAAAAATAAAGAGATCAAGCTTAGGAATTTTTGGGCAAACACTTGAATTATCCTTTAAGAGCAGTATTGTGTTCCTAAGAAACAAATTCCTATTACATGGGTTACTATCATATAGCACGCAAATCAACTTGGTTAATACTCATAAATCCAGGGCAGGTTCTTGGACTATGCAAGCAATGAGTCCACAGGGGGCCCCCAAAGATGGGGGGCCCCAAAAAGAGAGAAACACCAGCTGTTTGATTAGTAATAGTTTTAGAATATTTGTGTTTTGTGGGTTGAAGCAAAAGTAACTTGTCTTTAGTAGCCTTTATCCTAATAATCACCCATGTCAGTGATATATTGGCAGAGATGTAGCTTTGCTGAACAAGTGAAATATAAAACAAACTTCTCGTCACTTCGTTTCTGTAACCGAGATCAGCCAAAGAATCCCAATTGCCTTATGTTGTTTCATCTTGTAGTTCAATTCATTCTGCTAGAGGAACAATTCAATTTGAACTATTTGCCTGCAGACAACACATCTATAATTTTGTAATTGCTTGATTGATGTTTTATAACAATCACTAGAATACACAAAAATAATTTGGGATTTTTATTTAATGTTTCAAACTGGAAATTATAAGATAATTGAAAAAAAAAACTCTGCATTCAAATTTAGCTAAAATGATTCCACAAGATACAGCAACACCATTTAAGGTCTTGGAAGCTATAGCCAAGAAGGGAGGGGCTTCTAGAAGTTTTCTCCAATAGTGAGGTGGCCTTAAGATTCTTACTATGCCAGTAAATGTAGCTTCAACAGAAATAAGCCCTTCCAAATTAAAACTAATAAGGCCGTGCAGTAGAGTCTTGTTTAACTGACATTCTCGTCTTATCCGACCGACGCCCCTAAAAAATATAATTTTTTGCTCCTGAGTGTATCGCAGCCACTCAGTTGCGCCGAATGTACACTAGAGACGTGCGCGTGTCAGTCATGTCTCGCCTTTCCTAATGATCGCTCAGTGCAGTTTGTTATTGTATGTGAATCGTGTTTACTGTGCGTTACTGTGCAGTGTTTACGTGCGTGCGTGTGTGTTGTGAAGCAATTTTTACTGAAATGTACGGGAGTATGGTGACGAAAAGAAAGAAAGTTGTGGTATCAATGGAAGAAAAACTTGAGGCAATCAAGAGACTGGACAAAGGAGAGACGGCTATGGCATTGGACATGTAACAGTAGGAAACTGGAAAAGGAAATGATTGAAAATAGAAAAATAGTGTTTCTCGAGAGTTAAGGATGGTGCACTAAAAGAGAGAAAAACGATGAAAAAATGTGACTATGAATATGTTAGCGAGGCTTTGTACATTTGGTTTACACATTTCAGAGACAAAGATGTGCCTATTTCAGGTCCTATTTTACAGCAAAAGGCATTGCATTTTCGAAATGAATTTAATGAAGGGAACATAGATTTTACAACAAGCTTTGGTTGGCTCGACAGATGGAAGAAACTTAATGGAATCCGTCAGTTAAGTGCTTATAGTGAGAAACTGTCATAAAATTTTCAAGAAATGGAGGCATTCAAGAAAAAATGTCAAGACTTTATTAAAACTGAAATGCTAATGGGTAATCAAATATTTAATTGTGGTCAGTAAGGCCTTAATTACCAAATGTTACCCAGTAAGAGTCGCAGCCATAACTGAAGCAGCAGCCGCTTGCTATAAGTGTAGTAAAGAAAGACTGACAATTTTAGCATGCAGCAGTGCTACAGCAAACTACAAATGAACCTCACAATGATTGATTGGGAAGTCCAAGAATCCAAGATCCTTTCAAACAATTTCAAAAAACGCTCTTCCTGTAAAATACTACAGTAAAAAAGTGTGTGAAGGAACAGTGAAATTTTCAAAGATTTTTTTTTAAGGAATTCATTCATTCCCACGGAACTGGCATGTAAAACAAGCGAGGAAAGGACCTGTGGTAAGAGAACACATAAAATCCTTGCCTATAATTTAGAGTTACTATAGCTGAGCAAAAAGGCCACATAGGAAGTATAGCATGGCACAAAAATAACGAATGTTTTTCAAATAAATGTAACTTCGCGGATTTTCAATATAAAAAACACCAAAACAATCTAATAAATGCAGTGTTTATAGGTATACATTGACTATTTAATTACGGAAGATTATATTGGAAAGATTTCGTCCTAAAATTGAACAATAAATTTATAAACAGAATTACTCACAGGCGGTGTAACCTTATCACTGACCTTCCCCCTCACAACTAATACTACCCATTTCAAAAACATGTGTTCTGTTGGTGCCACCCTGTACCTGCAAACTGGTCTCAATACTAACTCCTTGTACAGTCTGAATAAAGATTGGTTGAAAGAGAAATACCCTAATTCTGAAGCAGTGTCGAAACACTATCGTATGAACATATTTAACAAGGAATTTAACATTGGTTTCGAGTCACCCAAAAATGACACGTGTAACAATTGCGACAATTGAAAATGAAAAAGCTCTTCACCAAAGGAAATACAAAGCCGCCCAAAACATTTAAAAATTGTATGATGATGATGATGATATAATAATAATCATGTTGCTGCAATTTCTATTGACTTGCAACAAGCCTTATGCCGGGCTCACAATCAACTTGATGTTAACTTAAAGTGAACTTGACGTAACTTAATATAAAGGATCTCCTTGTGTGTTTAAATGGAAGCGATCATTATGCAGTTAACTTAACATTTACTTGCAGTTAACTTAACATAAAGAGATGTCCTAGGAGGTCTTTTACTTTAGTGAATGTTACTTGAAGGGTATCGTGTGATATAGCCAGCCAATCATTATGCGCGTGATATCAACAGGGCTATTTAGCAATTGATTTGTCGATTTTAAGATCAAGGTTTACTCTTTAGCTTAAGTTCTAGTGATCAGACATTTAAACAAACTAATTAAACTAAAAAAGTAAAGCTAAATTGATCAAAAAAATTTAGTAACAGATATTCATTATATCAATTGAAAACTGTAAACATTCACAGATCAACACATTACAAATAGTACAAATCGCAGTCATACTCAAGAATGCAGATGTTTGGCTCGAGAAGTTGTGTTAATTTACCTGAATTGTGATCATACACCTGTTTTCTTAACGTAATGTTACGTTAAGTTAATCGTGATCCCGGCATAACCAACACAAAAACTTACAAGTGGCATTCAGTACTATAAAAGGAGAATGTGGACATATTTTTTTCGTACATAACAATATAACTGTAGCAGCTACAATGTATGTCTGGGATGAAACCGTCGCAAAGCGAGGCTCTTGTGAAATAGCAAGTTGCTTAACACACTTTGTGTCTACACTTGATGACTGTGTTAAAGAACTTATAATTTTTAGTGGCAGTTGCTCAGAACAAAATATAAACATAACTATGGTCCTGGCATGCTTACAAATGATACATAAAAAGAGATTTACTTACATCAAGCATGTGCTTGGTCACTCTTTTTTGCCATATGAGCATGATTTCAGCCAAATTGAGGAGGCATTGTGAGGTGTATATGAAGGAACACTACATATACTTAATTAGAAACACTCGCCAGAAAAATGTGGTCAGAGTAATTGGTCTTACAAAGGACATGGTATTTTATTTTAATATGACAGACCATCATGACAAAGAGGGCAAGGTTTAAAGATGGGAAAATGTTTGAATTTTCGGATCAGTTTCAAGATTAATCCAGTCTACAACACAAATGCAACAATTAGTGTTCACCTTCAAAAAGGGATAATCACCAGCAGTAGTAATGATGCAAGAAAGTTTGACCTAACTAGAGTAGAGCTGCTACCAAAATATATAGCGTCACTGGAGCTCACACGTGAAATGTTTAAAAGTAACATGAAGAACTTGTTGCCGTACGTATGTTCCTTTGTCATGGAGATATAACTTAAAGAAAGCCATTTCTTACCAAAACAATGCCTGTTCCAAAGAAGATGATAAACCCGATTACAGACTATTATAAATAGTTTTCACAATTTTTGTGATCAACATTACACATTTGGTTTTAATGAGTATTTAAGACATGTTCAATTATTATGTATTTTATATTTTTTTCGCATTTACTGCAAAAAAAATTGAGCTTTTATTTGGTCCTACTATAAAGTAAGAGGCGTATAGGGATTCATGGATGTGTCNATAGGCTACATTAACTTGGGAAAAAAAACACAATCTTGTCTACAATTTTTTTTTTACAAATCAATCAAAACATGGAGACCTTTGACAGATTACATGCATTGTGGTGACCATTGCTCAAATTTAGTCATGAAGGATAACTGTAATTCAGGCTTAAATGTAAAAAGCTCTATGGAATCAGCAAATAAGTTGGGAATCTTATTGTCTAGAACGACGGCTACTGCTTTATTCAGAATTTTCCTCGAGATAGAAGCCCAGTGCCCTGTAGGGAATATTGCCAAGATCAACCTCTCTGTCTAACAAGATAGACATCATCTTGAAAATGTACTCTATGATCCTCGTAACTTTGAGACAACTGTCTGAAAAAGGCTATGAAGGCGCCAGCAGTCTTCTGAATGTTTTCGAAAATGGAACAATATACTTGGGACAACAGACAATCGATTTTCTTGAGCTATTGAACAAGTCTTCCCAGGGGGGGAAAGCACTTTAGCAGGACTTGTTAATCGAGTTAAAATGGTTGTCGATGGGCTAAACGGACTAAGGACTAATTAATGAAAGGTTTTTATTCTACTTACTGATACTACTAGGAAAAGATAGTTAGAGGTCAGGACCTTTTTTAAACTTCCAAGAGTCAGGCGACCTCATGCTAAGAGTTCTACAGGTAGTAATACTTTCAAGTGCTGAATACATCAGTGGTGGGACTCCATCAGAAAGGAGTTCAAAAACCGGTTGAGCTGGAGAATGTACTCATAAAAGGAGAAAACTTTTAAGTTCTATAAAAATAACCTGAAATTGACTCTTCGATGTTATAAGTAGAATCCCAACTCTTCATGCAGAAAATTCATGATCAGGTTGCTTACTTGGACGATGTTAGGGAAGCCTTAGGGAAAATGAAAAAGGAAATTGGAAGTTTTTTGGAGAGGTTGAAAACCTTGTCGGCATTTTACTAGTGTCTCCAGCACCGAGCTGTGAAGTAGAGGGGAGCTACAGTGCTTTGCGAAAACTGAAGTCATCCATGTGGTCAACAATGACAGAGAGGCAGTTTAACCACTACTATGTCCACCATAACACACTCAATACTGTCAACCTGGACAAAGTGGCAACATTTTAATATAAAACAGGGACAAGAAGAGGAGCTTTTTTTTCTTTTTTTTGTGATTAAATGGAAACTATAGACTTACTATGTTCCTGCTTCTAAATCAATGTTGAGTATAACAGGATTTCATTCCATAAACTAAAACTACATATTAAATAGTATTAAAGTATAGGTAAAAAAATGTACTTTAAATGAATAAATATATGGTTGACACTCACCTTTCAAAGGGTTCAATGTGATTATTTTATCCCTTGTTGCGATACAGCTGAAATCAATTCTGGTGATTGCATCCTCCTAACGTATCTAAAGGTGGGTAAATTGACAGGGTGGGAAAATATGGAGCTCTCAAGTAAAAATAATATATTGTTTTGTAATGAGAAGAACTAGAGAGTTTGGAAGGTAAGGGTTTAAATGAAAGGAAGGTGGAAAGAGGGGTCTAAAAAAGACTTGATCTTTGCCATACGACAGCTGATGAAAAAAACTTATGAATTTGGGAAAGACTTGGTAATGGTATTTATGGATGTGGAAAAGGTGTATGATAACGTGGATAAAAATAAAGTTTGGAAAGCGATAGAGAAGGTCAAAGTGGAGAGAGGAGTTGTATTGAGAGTGAAAAGCATTTATGAGAATAACATGAGTTGTGGTAAGACAGATAATGGGAGGACAAAGTGACTCCGAATAAAAAATGAAGTGGTGCCTTTTCACCACTATTAATTGAAATGGTCATGAACAAATTGGCAGGAAAACTCGGGGAGGAAAGAATGAAAGCCATGATGTTTTATGATGACTTGATGGTATGGGAGGAGAAGGAAGAGAAACTACACTAACAGCAACAGGAATGAGATGAGGGTGAAAGTGTGTGGAATGAAATTTAGCATGGCGAAGTGTGGAGTGATGGTAATAACAAGGAAGAGTGTAAGGCCTGGTAAGGCTCTAAAGTTGGATAGAGTAGAGCTGAGAAAAGTACAGAACATAAAATATCTTGGAAGTGTGATTGAGAAGAAAGGTGGCAGTTGAAAGGATGAAGAGGCTGGCAGGGAGAGTTGTTCTATAGTTGCGCAAGAGACCTGCTACAGAGAAAAGAAGTGCCCTCTAAGTGTAAGAAAGTGGTATTAAGAGCATACTTTGTGAGTTACAAAACACATGTAAAATCATCATGAAAATTTTTATAAAAATATTGTTTTCTTAATGGTTTTGGGTTGTGTCAAAAATTGTATACATATCTTTTTTTGTATTTCTATTTTTTAAATAATGATGGTGTAATAAAAGGGAGGTTAATTATATAGCTATTTTGTAATAAACAAATATTCTTAAAAAGAGGTTTTTGGTTTCAAATTCTACTTAGGCCCAATTTTACAATATCTTGCTATTGTATTTGTTAGGGCTTAATAAAGGTTACATGAGAACAAACCATACTTTTTAAATTTTAAAATTTTGTTAGCACTAATGTCCACACAATAATGCTCAAAACAATTTTATTTTCCACAACAACCTGAACCTATCCAGGATATACACATTATGATTATACTTAGGGTTGTAAGAATGAGTAAGATAAAATTTAAAGGAAATGTGCTTACATTTGTGTGGGGTGGGAAACTATTTAGGGAAAACCACGCTCAGTACACTTAAAAGGGAGTCGAGCCTAGAATTCCTTATCACCAGCAACTCAGCCTATATGGGCCTGATATTTAATCTGTGTGCCCACAAATGTATCCTCAAATACATATCAGGGTATAATATTTTTTCCCCAATTTCAACAATACTTGACAACCGAGAATAGAAACTATGTTTAAATTTCAAAAATAATGATATGGTCATTGAAATGCCCTTGAAATGTAAGAAAGTATTGTATAGGATGTACTTGGTATCCATTGTCACATATGCAGCAGAAACATGGACAATGAATTTAAGACCAGGAAAGTGGAGGTTATGGGAATAAAGTTTATGAGGAGCATGTTAGCTGTCATGAGGAAAAACAAGATTAGGAATGAAGTTATCTGGGAAAGAGTGGGGTAGAAGGAGTATTTAAAAAGCAAACCTGAGATGGTATGGGCATGTAATGAGGATGGAAAAAGATAGGATGCCAAAGAAAATGTTGGAAATGAATTATTTAGGAATAAAACTGCAAGGGAGGTAAAACTGCAAGGGAGGTCAAGAAAGAGATGGGAGGAGCGAATAACAGAAAGTGTTCAAGTGAGAGGAGAAGACTGGAAGACATTAAAGGAAGAAGGGTAGAGGAAGATTGAGGCATTTTACTAAATTGACTCAGCAACAGGTTGGAAACGGTTGATAATGATGATGATTATTATGATATGCTCATTGTTCAAATGGCAAATTTAATATGGACCTACACAAAAGTGAATAAAGTATTCAAAGGTTTGTGTGAGCATAGGCATATTAAGCACCTCCAATATTTCAGCCTTTTTAAAACCTTAAATATAACAGCACTAGTTTTATCTTGACTAAAGGGTTCCGCTGCGAACAGTGTTTTATAGCATAGCAAATGGCAGGTGCTGCTATCTGATATGTAAGTGAGCATGATTAAGTTGGTGGCACTCGCCACTCGTGAACCGACAGCCTGACATTTGCCAACATGTTTCCATTATAGTTTGGTTAGTGGCAGTACTGTATTGTATGTATTATCTTTGTGTTGTGCATGTTTGTTTTATTTTATTAAATTTATTTCTCTATTTTATTTTACTAAACATACATTGAGACTAACAAACTGCACCTTAATTTTGGCCATTTTTTAAATACAGTGCTTGAAAATTTGCAAACATTATACCACCCCTACCCCCTCTTTGTAGATCACCCTCAATGTTTTTAACAAGCCAGCACCTGTGTGTGGGAATAACTTTTTAGTGCTCGAAACAAGAATAAAACATTTACCATGATCAAAATTAGACAGGAATTAATCTCTTATTCTGCATTTTTAAACTTTGTTCCTATTTTAATTGTTATAACTTAGGTGATATTTCAGAATAACAGGGGCATATATTTGTCCAATTTAAGTATTTCACTTGTAATAAAACATTTTAAGATAATTAATTTGGGCTTAAAACCAAAGAGAAATCTTACTAGCTATTAATATATTAAAAAATATGATGTGTTCAGGTGTCAAATTTTTTATTTTTTGCAAAAATCTGAAAGCTTTATTACTGTACTTAAATAGTTTAAAGGTTCATTAATAATATAGGCCTATTTTAATCAATGTACTTATTTTAGAAAGGGGATACTGTTTATTTATTTCCATTATAATAAAATAAACTAATAAAAATTCAATTAAACTCTATATTGGTTCAGTTTTCATAAGGCAAAAAAAATTACAAACAATTATTATAAAGGCCTATAAATATCAGAGTTATTTTGTATTTTCTCCAGAAGAAATTCCATCCTATCTTTCATAACAGGCTGACCCATCTTAGTTTTCTTAGATAACTTTTTGAAACGTTCTGCTTTTGTTGCACGGTATTTCTTTAAGGCTTCTTCTTTTTCTTCTTTTCTCCTTTTTGCTTCTTCAATCCTCAACCTTTTTTCTTTACTTTTCTGCTCAAACTCTTGTTGAGCTGCTTGGAGGGCGGTGAGTTTTCTCCGTTTTAACCTGAAAAAAGAGGGTGAATTTTCAATTCAGTAATGATATTTAACATTTTGGAATATAAATTAACTAGGTAAGTAAACTTATTGGCAGTGCAGTTAAGATAAATACAGAGTTTTGAGTTTATTAAATTATAATCTCAACAAATATGTTAAATGCTAGTTGCAGGCTTTAAATAATGTAGGGGGTGAATGAGATGAAGATTTAGATTTGAAAATATTATTTATTTTGGGTTTGTATTGTAGAACTATTTCTAGTGAGGGGTTAGGGGTTAGTAATGAAAATTTTGTTAAATAGCTGGCTTAGTTAAAACTTTTGCTAAGTGCACAACAACTATTAAATCTTAGAACCACTATGTATGTAATGTTATGAAGAACCTCTGTGCTGACCTTAATAAGACCACAATATAACAAGACCACAATAGATGAAGCTAATATATTTGGAAAAAAACAAAAAACACATTCTACCTTATTTGTTATAGGTAATAACATAAATAACATGAGATAAGATTTAAAAAAGTATTTAATTCAATGTGGAGTGTCCTTTATTTATTCCTTTTCTTTAGCAATGAAAATTAATCTGCCTGTGAACTGAAAGTGGTTACATAATGATAAGTCATCACCAGACATTGTTTTGGTAATCAAATATCACAGACTAGAGTGAGCAGGAGATGCAGCGTGAATGAAAGAAACTAATATCTCGTTTAAAGTAATGAGTGGCAAACCCAATAGTATAAAACCAGTGGAAAGACCTAGATGTATATGGGAGGATAATATTAGAATGAATCTGAAAGATGGTGAACTGTATAAAAAACTAGCTCAAGAGAGGGATAAGGTATAATAAGGTGGACTGGATAGAACTAGGTCAAGATAGGGATAGGATGTAATGAGGTGGGCTGGATAGAACTAGCTCGGGATAGGGTGTAATAAGGTGGACTGGATAGATCTAGCTCAAGATAGGGATAGGGTGTAATGAGGTGGACTGAATAGAATTAGCTTAGAACAGGATTGCTGGCATACTTTTTTTGATCAGGGCCATGAACTTTTGAGTTCCTGATGCCATAGGATAAGTAATGTCACAATAGTAGATACATCAATATTTATTAGATTGTATTCTTGATAGCTCAATGTTTTATTTTAACATTTTACATACATAGTACCTGAACAGGTACTAAGAGATGGCGCTAAAGAACCCAGTGAAAATCAGATGGGAATTAACACTCTTGATGAACGTGGCTCAGATTCCCTCACCTGCAGGGAAAAGCAGAATAAGAATATCCAGTAAGTGGAAGATTTCTTCTTCGAAACCATCTTCACTCCTATTTCATTCACACTCCCCAACTTGAGTCTTTAAATTAGTTATCAAGCATCATTATCAATGTGTGACTTATGTCTAAATGACGAGTTCAAAATAGAAATTGGACATTTAAAAAGTTTGTGTTGCAGTTTTCAACCAAATCTCAACTTTCCTACCTGGCTAGGACCCACAAAATACTCCTTGCAACCAGAAGTTAGTTTTTAAAGAGAGCAAAGCTATGTTATTGGGAAGTTGGACATACGCCAGTGTGCTTCGCTCATTTACCATTCTTTTCTTTTCACTACATTCATTTCAGGTTAAATGCATATTAATCAATTATTTTAATGTTTTAGGGATATGAAAGGTTGAATTTAAAGTTTACCCAAATTTGCATGGAGGGAAAGTAGAAAATCATCTAAGAAAATCACCTTCGTTACATCCGACTGGGATTCAAACCCCAATCTTTCTGTCATCAACAATCCAGCCTAACACGAGAATAATGTCATTCAACCACTAAATTGGGGTTTTGGACTCACATTGTGGACTATAATTATTACAGTTAGTACATAAAAACAGTAGCCCCCATGAAAATTAATCTTATTAAATCCATAAATGATCTTTCTCCATAAGCACCAATCTTTTTATAAAGTTATTGTTTGAATTTCATATACAGTACACTCAAACAGCATGCTTACAATCTATGGCATATCTAAAATAAGGTTACCACCTATTTAATATTTTGTGAGATCACCCCATAGGCCTATTTAATGTTGTTTATCCCAGAAAAAGGAGTTGTGGGTTTTATAAATATTGTATTTTTGCAGAAAACTTAGTTGAATAATTATTTTTATTCTTTTGTTTTACACTTTGGAGCATACATGCTAGACCCATTTGTTTTATGCTTAAGTTATATTTTAACAACACCGGCATTGTGGGATTAAAATACAAGTCTATGTAAGAATTTCTTATAGTCTACATCTAAAATAAAATTAAAGAATAAGTTTTAATATTTCAAAAAACATAAAAATTAATTTTATTTAGGTTCAATTCATAAACTGTTCTTGAGAAATTTATAACAATTAGGTACTTTCTTTACACCAGTGATTCTTAACATGGGCCAATTTGAATATATGGGGATGAGGGGCAATTGAAGACCCCGGTGCAATAATGAGAAAACTTCATTTTAGTAGTTTGTTTCAAGAGATAAAAAAAACACTGAACATAAAACTAACTAGTGTGAATGGACTTATGAAAGATAAATACATATTATTAATATGTAGTTTAGGGTTAACTTTTTTTTCATGTTTCTAACCACACTAGTTATTTTTATTAATAACAGTTTTTTGTATCTGGTTGGGAAAAAAAATTGAGCTGTCTCGCTTATGCACCAGGGTCTTCAATTTGTGAAGAGTAGGCTCTGCAGTAAGAAAATCCTTTTCATTTAGCTGCATGTAGCGAAAAAGTTCCATGACTAAAAATTAAGAAACAAATGTATCTTTGAGGACTACATGTAACTATATTGAAGTAGTTTTCAATCACCACAACAGGTGTTCTTTACTGCTTAACTTAAAAAAAAAGGTTATTTAAAATAGATGGACATTGACGCTCTAATATTAAAAATATAATCTTGAGCCAAAATGGCTGGAAAAATCAAATGGTTAAAATTGCTACCTATAGCTACTACATTTCATACATGTATTAGTAAATTATCTTTATTGCCGTCTGTTGGTCATTCCTGTTATTTTATTGTAAAAAGAAATTAGTTTAATTGTTTACTAGGGCTCAATATGGTGTATGTGTGTGTTTATTTACAAAGAATTTGTGTTTCCTTAGAGTTATTTACCCTGTGCATAAGATGAGTAGTGTTTCCAAAAGAAAAGTTTGTCAGTATACAGAGGTGTATTTGAAGTTCGGGTTTATACCTACTGTGCATGATGAATGGGCACCTTTATTACTAATATGCTCAACAGTGTTTGACCAATGAATCGATGAAACATGGTCATCTCGAGGCATATTTGAAGGCAAAACATAGTAATTATATAAATTCAAAATTGGAATATTTTAAACTAATAAAATATAAGATTTGAACTAGATTAGAAATTAATTCATTGTTCACTAAGAACTGTAACCAATAATAGTAATCTTGAGGCTACTCATGAAATATCACTATAACTAAAGTAAACACTTGTAAGAATCATAATATAGGAAAGGATTTAGCTGAGGCCTGTACAATCAACTTTTCTCAACAAAGTTCTGGAAAAGGATGACAAAGATGTTTAAGGCATACCAATAAGTAACAATACTGTTTGCAGAAGAATTTATAAGATGAGTAGAGATGTCTAAGTACAGCTTATTCAAAAGATGAAATCAAGGAAATGCACAATATAGATAGATGAATCCACTGTAAGAGAAAGTGAGGCCCTATTGTTGGCATATGTGAGATATATTGATAATGACAAGTTTTCTGAGGAGATGTTCTGCAAATCATTAGAAATTACCACTGGTGCACAGACAAGTAAGAAACAGACTTTCAACCTTATGAGGGTTTTTCTGCACTCCTTTTGCTAGTTTGAGTTCTTCAACACTGGGCTTCGCTAGTGTCACTGCTGGGTGATGATAGAACTAACCGCAGTGATCCTAGTGGTGAAGGACTTGCCAAAAGGAGTGCAACAATTTTAACCTGAAAGTTAAGTGTCTGGGTATATTATTTGTCTGTGCACTAGTTCCATTAATATATCCAATAAACTTAAAAGATATTTGGATTCAAACAATTTTCTAGTGGAAAATACAGTATATTTTGTGGCAGATGGTGCTTCTGCTATGATGGGCCAGGCAAATAGCCGTTTGAAATTAATGGAGAGTAAAAGTTAAGAAATGTTGCTTGGGCATTGTGTTTGTCACAGAGAAAATTTAGTTGCCAAAAAATGTTTCACCTGTTTTAAATGAGATATTGAAGTCAGTAATAATATGTATCAACACTATCAAAGCTATGTTAAATGTGAGCATATCTTTAAACAGTTTTGTGAGGGTCAAATGCAGGCTATGTAGGATCATTGTTTAACAATGATTTAAGGCTGGAAAGGGAGACTGTCTGAAAAGATTCATGTAACTATTTCACATTCTTACTGGCTTTTTAAAGGACAAACCAAAAATGAATCCATTAAAAGTTTACGGCAAAGCTTTTGTAAGCTATTTGGAAAATAATTTTGAAAAATTGAATATAATAAATAAGCAACTTCAAGGAGCAAATATGACTCTGGTCGATTCAAAGACCCAGTATATTTGGCTTCATTACATTTCTGGACCTAGTGCTTAGGTCAAAATAGTACAGTATTTTTGCAAGAAAATTTACCCTGGTTTATTTGCTAAATAAGTGTGAGGTGACTGATACGGCTGCCCTTGCCATTGTGTATCATTTGAAAATACTGGCTTGTGATTATATTACAGATTTTATGATTTAAAAGAAATGAATTTTTCATCTTGGCTAACTCAGCCATTGCTAGTGGACCTAGCTGAAGTGGTCATGAAGTATCAAAAGGAATGGTCCGAAATGCAAATTGCTGAGTCTGTGATAACTTTTAATGATCATGTTTACTGCCACGCGTGTTGGGTTATTTACATTAGGTTATGTAGATTTTATTGGTCAGTAACTGTACTGTCGGTAATTTGTTTCCGCACATGTGCAGCTAGTAGTTGGTCATGAACATTCAGTTTGCTTTTTTACAGCCCTCACAACATTTCAAGGTCAAACCTTGTAAAGGGGTGAAGGGGGAGGGAAGAGAGATGGGGGAAGAGGGGGAGAGGGGGGAAGAGGGGAGAGGGGAGAGGGGGGAAGAGGGGGGAGGGAGAGAGGGAGCGAGAAGAAAAGAGAGAGAAGAAATACCAACGTGAGTATTTATTTTGTATTCTCAAAAAGTACTTTGCTTTTGCTCACTAGAGCTCAGCCGCTCTCACAGGGGTGAAGAATATGTCCAAACGCGCAAACGAGGTTCAGGGGAAGTTAAAGCAATTCTGGGGAAATTTGGGGCAGGGAAAAGTCCAACAATTTTGTTGACACTTTTAGTACATTCTGGTTCTGATGTGGTAGTTTCATTTGTATGAAAAACAAAGGCCAATAACACTCAACGTCGATATCACCAGTATATGCCATAGTGAGGCAATGTTGGTGTGAGCACAAAGAGTTGCGGTCTTTAGGGGCTAAGATAATGTGTCAAAGTTCTAAATAAGAAGTCAGAGGTTGAGATAAGGGGCAAAGGAAAAATCTAATATATCAACCTGGCTAAAGGCTGATTGAGTGATGAGTCATCAGTCACCCACCCTATCGCGAGTGTTTGGTAGCTTGGGCGGGCAAGCGGTGGAGGGTAGGGAAGGGTGAGTGACATTTGGCTATGTGCGCAAAGTTTATTTAAACTCGTGACATGTATATTGTAATAATTGTGTAGCCATGAAATTGTGGTTTTTAGTGGACCTATTAAAGTCTGTACATTGTACAATAGGATGTCAACTGTGCTTATTGTGAATGGCGTGGGAGATGTAATAAACTCTGATATCACGTATCTAAAAAAATCCCCAAGAAAAACCTAAGGTTCAAAAGAGTATTGCAAGTTTTGTAAAACGTAAATTGTGTGATCAGGGAAAACTCATGGTCGTAAATAGCAATAGTATTTCCCTTGATGTGGTTGATAGTGATAGACCTTGCAATAGTGGCGAGTCTACGAAAAAATGAAAAGTCTATGAAAATCAAAAATTAAACCAAGGCCTCCCAGAATTACACACTCCATTGCCTCTTACTCTCAAGATGTAAAATTAAATGTTGGTACCAGTAAGCCTACTGGTATCAATGAACAATTAATAACAATATGATAATGCACACAAGGAAATCGGAAGGTTGCCATTTCTGGGAGACAACCAAATTTTTTATAGGGTAGGTACTATAAAAATAACTATGATTAAAAATATATTTAAATTTGAATTTTACAAACTATTTATTCCCTTCAACCTCTATCAAATATTAAATCTTTTATTTTGAGTGCTATAGTTTTCGGGGATTTTTTTTATGAAAATGTTATGTTCTGGGGAAATAATGGAGCTCTGAACATATTCTGCACTCCTGCGCTCTCAGTGATCAATGTAAATTAAAGCTATGTAATTGGTTTGTTTGTGTGGTTTTTTTTTTCTCTGGACTTTTTAACTCTGGGTTCTGACTAAGATTAGATGTGTTGAAGAACGCATGGGCCATTATAGCAATTTCTGTATTATATTACTCTGTTAAAATGCAATATATTAAATGTGCTAAAAATAAATTATTATTATTATTATTAGCACCGCGTCTTACTACCCGTTCGGGTTATACGCACTTACGCTAATGTGTAATGGTAGGGTGATTGTGAGATGAAATGAAGGACCTACAGTTTAACGTGGAATCCGAACCACGGTGGAGACCTGGCATTCCCCACATTCACAAGATGTCTTGTCAGAGGTGAAGGAAGGGTTTGATAATCAGATAAATCTTTGCCGGGACCGAGGATTGAACCCCGGCCGCCAGCATAGAAGTCTGACACCTTACCCCTAGACCACCAGGTCACCGCTAAAAATAAACAATGTTTAACTAACCAATCTAAGTCGATTGTTATAATGTTTGTATCATGACAAACTATATATTCAAATAAAAATAAATCATGATATGTCTCTGCGATGAGACAGAGACTAATTATCAAATTCAACTGGTTTGGCAAGAGTGCTACTGTTACCACTATGTTCTTCATATTTGGTGGAATGTGGTTTTATGGTTGTAACTTACTAAGGAAAAAAGAAATCGAATGGATATCACAAAATGCAGGGACTTAAAACTGAAGCTAATTACATTGATCCCTGAAATCAAAACTATTTGTAGCAAACATTAAGCTCAAGGATCTCATTAACTTGAGATAATCAAATATGATGTTTTATCCTTGAGTCCAATGAGCTACAGCTGCTAGGCCTACAAAGGCTAATTTGAATTTGCTTTATTTTTACCTAATATTGTAAATTTAAAGTGGAATCATTAATTAAATAACTTTTTGTTGTTGTTGATTTGTAAATTTTACTATACTCTTGCAACACTGTATTTGTTTTTATATTAATGGGAAACTTCAAATTGTTTGAAGTAGGTAATGAGGCAAGGCATGGTGCAAAAGAAGTTAAGAACCACTGCTTTGCACGCTCCACCCCAATTACCATTAAAAATAAGCCCAGAAGTAGCTTTTAGAGGTTGTTCAATGTCCAAAGATATTTTAAGACAGACCACCAATTTAAAAGTCAGTTATTTTATTTTGGGCAAGATGAAAGCCCTAGTCTAACTGTGGAATACATAGATGTCTTACAAGGTTGTCTTACTTACTGGCAGGTCATCATTTGAAGAATACAACCCACAATCACCAAGCCCAGAGTTGGCCCAGTTTAAGGGTATTAGTAATCCCATAGCAACATCTCCCAGTTTCCTTCGACACCCATGATCTCACTTCACATGGATCCAGCTCAGTCTCAGACCCAACTATATACTTCTA
Organism: Timema monikensis; assembly: GCA_902151445.1. Lineage (NCBI taxonomy): Eukaryota > Metazoa > Arthropoda > Insecta > Phasmatodea > Timematidae > Timema > Timema monikensis. Next base: position 194,741 of record CABFVZ010000920.1, read on the forward strand.
TTATCACAGACTTACTCAGAAGTTTAATATGTATTTTCCCCCCACTATATATTAATACCCAATTGAGTTATACACACACACACTAATTATGCTAATGGAATAAGAATGAGAAAGCAGGATTTTAGATCAAATGTATCCACATTTGTGAGGAAGCAAAGTTGGGGATTGTTTAGGAAAAACCACCTTAATTTCACCCGACCACCATTTGAATCATGATCTCTCCGTCACCGGCAATCACACAAAAAAAACAAAAAAAAACTAGACTATGCGACCACTGATTCGGGTTTCACTATGTCAAGCTTATTATTATTAGCACCGCGTCTTACTACCCGTTCGAGTTATACGCACTTACGCTAATGTGTAATGGTAGGGTGATTGTGAGATGAAATGAAGGACCTACAGTTTAGCGTGGAATCCGAACCATGGTGGTGGCCTGGCATTCCCCACATTCACAAGATGTCTTGTCAGAGGTGAAGGAAGGGTTTGGAAATCAGATAAATCTGTGCCGGGACCGAGGATTGAACCCCGGCCGCCAGCACAGAAGTCTGACACCTTACCCCTAGACCACCAGGTCACACTATGTCAAGCTACTAAACTAAATTATCATGTGCTATCATACAAGAAACCCTGTACTCCAGTGTGTAGTCATCTTAATTGTGACAAATCTTTTACTAAAAATAACCTCAAGGTCCAGGAATAGAGAACTTACGGTTTTACTTCTTTACTCTTGTCCTCTTTTTCTGACTTTTCATGGTCTATTATTTGTTGTTGTTCTAATGTGGGATCCTCTTTACGTTGTTCTTTACGCAAACTTCTCAAGAGTGCTTTTCGACGCCTTTCTTCCCATTGTTTCACTGAAGTAAGATAAAATAACATGTATTTCAATTTTTAGTAGCATTCTAATAGATCTGAAAGTTTCTGGTGTAATCTTGTGACAAAAGTTGGGGGCTACTTAATTTGTGTTTTTATTTTATGTCAGGTTTAGTAAACAAGCTGACAAGTGTTTATTTTTAATATTTGGAATTAAAAGAGAAACCTTATGTCTGTGCTCCCATCTCGTCAATGGCTAAGAAAATGATCAAATATCCCCTCTCTTGGTCGGTTTCCTTTAAGATATACTTCCTTAGGTATAAAACCTCCCTAGTTTTTCATTTTAGTTGGACTGTTTAATTTGTTTACCCTCTGAAAAGAAGGAATGGGAGGGGGAATGAAGTCATTATTCTTTTGGTATGTTTTGTCAATCATGTCTCGGCGACCCTTCAGTAAGGTATCCAATCTTAGATTTCTTAAATTTTGTCGGTGGATATTATTACCTTAAAGATTTAACTATATAGGTCAAATTTGTTTGTTTAGTTCCCTATTTTTGTCCTAGGACTCATCTAGATTGTAAGCCTATTTATTTTGTTTAACTAGTAACATGTAACCAGGGCTATTGAGTTGGAGGCGGAAGCAATTTTGGGCTAAATCGCTAATAATGTATGTATTTCAACTCCAGGCTCAAAATATTATTATTATTATTAGCACCGCGTCTTACTACCCGTTCGGGTTATACGCACTTACGCTAATGTGTAATGGTAGGGTGATTGTGAGATGAAATGAAGGACCTACAGTTTAACGTGGAATCCGAACCACGGTGGAGGCCTGGCATTCCCCACATTCACAAGATGTCTTGTCAGAGGTGAAGGAAGGGTTTGGAAATCAGATAAATCTTTGCCGGGACCAAGGATTGAACCCCGGCCGCCAGCACAGAAGTCTGACCCCTAGACCACCAGGTCACCCAGGCTCAAAATAAAAACTTATAATACTATAACTATATATATGGTAAATATATCATTATAATTTTATAGCCTACTTTTTTTTATTCTTTTGGACCAATATTTGTAATTTGGATTGAGAAATTTATCCAAATATAAATTCAAATGCCAAAGAAGTAATTTGAGTTATAGCATTTTACTGCATAATAAATTTGTTATTAATATAATTTAGCCATTTCTGAAGGAGTTTGAGTAGAAAGAGAGTAGGAAAAATATTTAACATTTCTACATTCAGTCTAGTTTATTAGTGCACACATCATTTCCTTGTGTTGTTTTTCAATTAATTGTATATATATTACTTTGAAATTATTTTTTATTGTAGGAGTGGTATGGTAAATTTAATATATTCATAGGTCAAGTCATATGATCTTCAACTATAACTTTTGATAGTATCAATAACTTAATTATAAAAAGCTATGGACCTAATAGGATTATAAAATATTAATATTGACGGCAAAAAAAAATCTAAAAAGTCCTTTCTATTAGAATCCTAATTAGGCCCCTAACTTTCTGATGTGATTCAAATACTCAATTAACAAAGGAATAATTCAGTCCATCATTAATGTTAAAGACATGGGCTGTATCCGAATAGTCTACTTCACATGCCGTCGATCCTTGACGCTCACTCGATAGTTGCATTGGCAATCACGTGATCAAGTGTAGAGCCGTCCAAATAGTCACGAAGTGTGCCGATGCACCCCTCACAAGGCCTTGAGACCAAGGGTAACAAGTTACCCTTGACATACTGTCAATGCAGAGTTTGACTGGCAACTGTTTAATTTTTAGTCCGCTAGAGTAATATGATCTGTGATGTGTGATCTGTTATCTGTAATTAAGTATTTTAACAATACAGGTACTGCTTTTATTGTAGTGTTTTTGTGTTTTGTTGGAAATGTTTAGAGAAAAGAAGCGGGAATGGATATTAAAACGTTGTATTCGTTTTCATTCCCTGCTGATAGATGGTGTTTAAAATAGTTTCTAAGATCACCGGTAGGAAGCAGCACTGCGGACTCAAGAGTGTGTAAAGGGTAGTTTGCCGTTCAAAAAGTCTGTTGCAGTCTTCGATTTCAAGTGCATGTAGAGTGTAAATTTATCAAGTCTGCATCAAGTCAAGTGTACTTTACAATTCGGATACAGCAGTCATGGATTTGCCTTCAAATTAAATATATCAATAATAAATTTAAAATAAAGTAAAAAAGACCCAAGTTAAACTTTAAACTAAAATAAAGTTATCCATTCAATTTCAAATAATAGTTCTTGTTACATTTTAATCAAACATTCCAGCGAATAGGTCTGAAGGTGCCCAGAATCCTTAGTTTTTGAAGATATGTGATGCCAATAAATGTAAAACTGTCTTGTTTACTCTTGATGCTGTTTATATGAAAAATTTCTTAAGCTACATGTAAAATAATTTGTTTAGTGAATAATTATTGTTACAAGATTTGAAATTTACACAAGTAGTGTGTGGCGGATCATTTTACAAACTTTAATATATCCAAAATTTACTCCCAAACAATTTTTGCTGTATGTTGGTATAAAGTGAAAGCTGATGTTTTAAGTGGACTGAATAACTTAGTAACATAATCATTGATAATGTTGCTGAAATGACCTGAGGATTAAATTTAAAAACAATAAAATATACATCACAACTTTTGCTTATACATACTTAAAACATAACTTAAGTATTCAAACGTAAGCTTATTTATGAATGTACGTTAAGGATAGTCATTTTTGTAATCCCGGGCCGCTTGGAACCTGCCAGTCCCCCCCCTTAAGGCGACAGTAATTAAGTAGAGAATTTTCGTATACAGCGAGGGTGTAATGAGGTGCACTGGATAGAACTAGCTTAAGATAGGGCTAGGTGGTGTATTTTTGTAAGTGTTAGCAATGAACTTACGCGTTCCTTATGCCATAAACTAAGTAGAATTATAACTCCAACCTACCTTTAAAAAGTTTACTGTATTTTTTTTCCCTCCATTTATTCTTATCAAAAGGCTTCTTCACAGTTCGCTCTTTATTATTTTCATTTTTACTTGATTTTAAGGGATAAAGTTCGGACATTTCTATCGTTTGAGCTTACCGAATTAATTAGTCCTAAACGGATAGATATTTGCCATATTCACAAATTAAGAATTGACTAAACAACTTAACCAACAAAAGAATAAAAAAGAAACTAGGAAACAATTTAGTTCTAAGCTATCTGTTAAAAGAGCAGAACAAATTCAAAGATAAATAGAAAGGATTGTTTTGGGATAAAATGAGAACAGATATTTATTTTTGAGAAATAAACACATTCAAATGAATACCTATGTATATAATAATTTTTTCGGATTGCCCAATTAAAAGCATTACACCTTAAGCAATCAGTATATGAAGGGTATTCTCTATATTCTATCCTTTGGGACAAAATTAATTTAGTGAGTGTGAGTCACTTAAAGAGAGTGTAAGATTGGGAATAAATTAAATCTTACTCTTAAAAAAATTAGGACTTAGGTACTTTAAATTCTTTACAAATAAAACAATATATATTATTAAAAAAAGTTACTTGAACACGCAACCTTTGAGATAAAAGGTGTTTTTAATTTCAAACGTCAGTATTTAACATGCCCCATCTGAATAGCTTCAATATATCACCATTGATGAGAATTATAATTTTTACTTCAAGCCGAAACAGTAGAGTCTAATTAGAAATATAATGACTTTATGTCAAATTACATTTAATTTAAGAATAATCTATATTTAAATAAAGGTGAAAACGTACTAACTCATCAGCGTAGTTCCCCAGTCCCTGAATCTGGAGATTACAATTTTGTGTGAAGATTCTTTTTTAGTCCATATACAAGAGTTAAGACAGAATTTTGCGAAATTTGTTCTCTAAGCGGGGGAAAAGGAGGATTTAAAGTTTACCAAATTTACTGGTGTCGGTATCTTTAGATCAAGTGGTCATAGAGCCTTGAAATTTAAAATGGCTCTTTTTTAGAGTTGGGCTACACATTCAAAGGGCTTTTCAAATTTAATCCCTTATGAGGGAGGGACAGAAAGGAGTGTGACATGGTGATTCACTCATAACCGTAAATACCTATCTGGGTCTGGAAACTTGAAATTTTGCTTGGCAGAAGGGTAGTGGGATTGTCCCATATAACAAGAAAAATCTAAAATTGGGAAATTTAAAACTGAATCTCCAGGAAATGGGAGCCTATAATTTTAAAAAAAATACACAAGGCAGAAAATTAAAATTTTGCAGACAGCTAGAGAGACAGCTCCAGATAACCAAATAAATATTAAAATTTGAAATTTCTAAGATTTAATTTGTTCAAAATTTCAAAACTAGTGGTAAACAACTACTTCCCGGTGTAGTAGAAAGATGAAACTCGATAGGCAGGTAAAAAGACCACTTTAAATAAATATTAAGAGCTTAAAATGTTAAATATCTAATTGTTACTTTGAGAAACAAAGCGGGGAACGGGGGTTGGAGGGTGCCTAAACAGAAAAACCCACTTTTAGGTGTGGTAAAAAAAAATTCGATCAAGCGGGTAGGTAGAAGGACAACTCCAGATGATAATAATATTCGTTTTAGAACTTAAATTCTTAAATGGGAAGGAAAGGTCTACGATTTCTAGAACTAATATAAATATCTACTATTCCAACTTCCGTGTTGTGTAAAACTGAAATATGGCAAGAAGGTATAAGGAGCAATCCAAATAACCATTAAAGAAGTAAGATTTTAAATGGAGAAAATAGGGTGGAGAAGCGGCGGTTTAGGAAAAAAAAAAAAAGGGGGGAGGTAGAAAATTTAAATTTGCTAAGAATTTAAAGGAAAGCTCTAATAATAAAATACATTTTAAATATATAGGCCTACTATTTATACAGGGGGCTAGTGAAATGAGTGTTTTCAAAATTACCAAAACTAAAATAATACATCACTTTTCAGTGTGGTAGAAGATTGAAATTTTTCAGAAAGGTATAATAGCCACCCCTAACAAAGTAACAACCATTAAGGTTTTATCCATATATTTCATAGTTGATAATCAGTAAATGGGAAAGAGGGCTTCCTCAAGTTTCATAAATCTCCAAAATTCGCAATGGAACAAGACTGCATTGGAACGTGATAGAGGCAAACATCTTCATTGGTTGTGGCCAGAGATAAACAGTCTTCATACCCCACATCCCTCTCATCGCGAATAACTAACTATACTTTTGAGTTCAAGCTACTACAGTTTCCGTTAGTAAACAAGGCTCAGGGGCAATTATTGAAGGTGGACTTGAGGGATTATCGTTTCTCTCATGCTCAGATTAGTGTGGCGTACTCTAGAGTCATATTTGGGACAGCCCGGACCATTAATAAAAATGGGAATAAAAATAATCAATCTCCTATAACATGCCCTAACGATCACTCTCTTGTCACTCTTACATCCCACGTCCTTCAAATAATAATAATAATAATAATAATAATAATAATAATAATAATGATACTAATGATATTTATTCTTGCCATAATTTGTCTATTTACTCCTTATTCTCCAGCACGTAGTCAAATAAACTAGCAATTTATTCAGCAGAGACTTGTACTTATTTCTTAGCAAAATGAGGACATACTTTCATGTGGGACAGTAGTATTTTGAAAACCTTTTGCTATTCTTTTTAGCTACAGGCCTTTGTAAATTTAAAAAAAACCATAGCTGTTTTAATATGAAGAATAGTCAGGATTTATTTTATTTATAGATTGACAGGTATGTATTTGGAGAAACTTGATGCGTGTGGCACCCTTTAAATTCACTTCACATAATTGGCCCACATAAGTTTTAAAATAACCCTTTTATACTTTGAATGTGAAGTGTTATTGAAATATTACTGCACCGCGATGGGCGCCAATTATGATGTTTTGGACGTCTCTCTCCGCGTCGATCGATGAATTATGGATCTGATTCGTCGCGTTGGGCGTCGATTGAAATTATACCGTTTAATTAGCTGATAATTGCCCCGTGGTCGAGCACTAATTAAAGCGGTCCGGTATTTTGATGTGGTGAGATAATTGGTATTTATAGCCCCGTGATCGAGCGCCAATTAAAGAGTTATTGGTGATTGGAATATTGTATAATTAATACACACTTATTATGTTGACATGCTTTTATTTCTAAATCTCGGTTTATTTCTAGAGAAAATAGATCATGTCGTCGACGAAATATATACGCGGCCTATTGCACGATCGTAGGGATCGCGGACAGGAGCTGCAGTCCGAGTACTTCAAGGACTGGACTCCAAGTGACTAGTGCCCTTACATTGCACCATTCTTTGTATGTATCCATTACTCATGGAAGCTTCGAGAAGGTCGTGTTATAAAAAATTAAAATACAAGACAAAAACATCTTGGTGTTACTAGGAGCTTCGAGAGCCGGAAACTGACTCAAGTTACTTTTTAGAATCTCTATTCGAACTTTCCAGAATAGGAAGTTATTATTTAAAAATCTTATATTGTCAACTTGACTTGACTAACGTGATGCGTTCTGAGTCACTTACAGTAGCGTGTACCTTCTTGGAAGAAGAAGTGCTTCAAGCGCCATGTAATAGATTATAATTTAAATGAAATAAGATACGTTTATAAAATTAGGACGATATTATTCTCAATGCTCTCACATATTCTTTAGGGGCAAATCAATAACATTACAAATGATTTATAATTATTTGTCCTTGAATAATAGTTAAGCTAAGCTCAACCAATTTATTGTATTTTAATTTGCCACGCTTTTGATAACAACGGAAAAATAAATATCAAAGCACTCTATACCTACTAAAATAACTAAGCATTTTAAAAATAAAAATGAAGACCTATCCTAAATTTTTTTAGATATTATGCCATTTAAATTACTAAAAGAATGCGATACTATCCTATAGAGTCGTTAATAAAAGAACGTGAATTTTAGATTACTGTCTATATAGAGTACTTATTTAAATCTCTTGAATAAATAAGTTATCTCGTTTCAATTTTAATCCAAAGTTTTGTTTTCAAATTCTTACTTCCCTCTGAGTCGATTGTTTAAATTTGTTGTGGGCGTAGCCTCACTTCACCGGTCCTTATTTGATCAAGTTTGCTAACGATAGTTTTGAGGTTGACCTCGGTGGTCTTGGGGGTTAAGTCCTCAAATCAGGAACCGATATTCGTGTGTTCAAACCCAGCTGGGGTTGAAAGATTTTTCTTGAGCGGTAAAAATTCGTACACAGCCCCCTTTGGAAGGGAAGGAAAGCCGTCGGTTCAATTTCAACTGTGGCATGTAAGAAGATGGCTCTAGGGTATGTGAGGGTGTAGGTGGGCTCATTTGTGGGGTCCTCCAATAAATTAATCTAACCCAAACTGCGCTAACTAGTCTACATTTGGAATATTTGTATGGCTATAAAAAGTAAGAAAAAAAAAATTAACCATGTAACCTCAGAATAACATAATGTTAATAAACGATGTGTGGAGTTAACACCCTCCACCGCCTGAAAATACCACCACCAACACAACCACTGCTGAAGTGTCTGTACTTCCCATCCCTTCTGTATTCTATACTGTACCAGTACAGGCACGTAAAAAGGCTGAACTTTTACTAGAACATATTATTTTCTGAGGTGGTATCTCTTGGGACGAAAACGGGAAAAAGAGTAGTCACGATAGGCCTCTCCGTGGATCCAATATTGTGGATTTAGTCAACGATCTGGTCAGAGCAATAAGACACAGCGATCCGCCTGGGTGGCGAGAGTTTATCATGGTGCTTCAAAAAATAAACGTTCTGAAAGAATTGATTTTAAATCCGAAATATTTGGCGCCTATTAGAGATCCATACCCCGTATCCCAACCACTTACACCGTCGCAACACCCTGAGAAGAAGAAACTGAAAAGGGTGGACGAAAACAGGTGGCTGCCGTTCCGAGCTTAATGGACCGCTTAGCTGACATCTTCTAAGACCCTTCTCATCCTGCAGGGTTTATAGGGGCGGCGTCGCTCATAAAGGCGTCCAAGAAAGATCCCGACAAAGTACGAGAATGGCTTTGTGCGCAGGACGCTTATATTTTACACAAACCGGTGATAAAAAAGTTTCCACGCGACAAGTGCGTGGTGTCAAACATTGACGATCTCTGGCAAACCGATCTCAACGATATTCGAAGTCTCGGAAAATACAACGATGGTGCAGTGTTCTTGCTCACCGCCATCGATGTATTTAGCAAGAAGGCCTAAGCGAGGACGCTTCAATTCAAGACGGGGAGCGTCGTGAGAGACGCCTTTCGGGACATTTTCAAACAAAGCGGCCGTAAACCTCTACATTTACAAACGGACAAGGGGACAGAGATCACGACAAGTCTAGTCCGGACATTTCCCAAGCAAGAAGGCGTTCATTACTACACCACTCATAATCCTGACCTGAAGGTAAGCATCGTGGAATGATTCAATAGAACTCTGAAAGGAAGCATGTGGTGTTACTTTACCAACAATAACACGTGTTGGTATGTGGACGTCCTCCAAGATCTCTCCGATAATTACAACGGCGCAAAAAATTCCAGTATCAAGATGGCGCCTGCCAACGTTTCAGAAACCAATGTGCTTCAAGTCAGAGATATTCTGTACGGCCAACGGCAACAAAACTCGAATAGTAAGCCAAAAATGGAGGTCGGTGACACGTTGCGTATAAGCAAATACAAAAAGCTGTTTGAAAAGAGCTAGGAAAGCAATTGGAGCGAAGAAATTTTCAAAGTCAGCAGTGTCGTAATGCAACAACCAGTTGTCTACAGCCTGATCGATCTTGACTGCGAGGAGGTAGAAGGAACGTTTTACGAACCCGAATTGCAACGCGTACGTCTTCCCGAAACTTTTAAAGTTGATAAAATACTACGTTTCAAGGGTAAAGGTGGCAGAAAGAAAGTGTACATGCAGTGGAAAGGTTACCCCACCAAGTTTAATTCTTGGATTCCTGCCCTTTATGTCAGCGCCTTACCATGAAGGATCAGTTTTCATCACTTTGCTGAGCAACAGCTATTTTGGATATTTCTCGATAAAAAAAAACCCTCACTAATTTCACCACGCAAATACCCTACCGTCTTACACTCGAAAGCCAGTGGGAAGTCGCTCTCACCGAATTCCAATATCCATGTTTTTTCATCACCGTACCCGAGGGCCAAATTATGGTATGGTATAACTGGGTGGATGCTTACGGTATGGAACAAATATTCAAGGATCACATCCTTCCTGGAAGATACAGCCCTATCCATGAATTGGTCAAAGCCCTAAACGAAGTAGAGGCGTTTAGACGGTATTCTGGAGTCGTATTAAAGTACACGAAACCCAACAAAAAAGTGGACGTTGTTTCTTCTTCAACAAATATACAGCTGATGACTCTATCAAGTCAACTATGTCTTCAGCTCGGTTTCGATACTCAGACTAATCTGACCAAAGTCCCAAAGTCACCATACGCCACCAACACTCGCAAATGTACATCTACATGGATATCGTCGATCCTCAGCCCGTGGGTGGCATTGTGGCACCGCTTTTAGGTATCGTTGGTATCAACAACATAAGCTATGCCTACGGCATTCATAAGACAGTTAGCTATGATCCATTGTACTACGTGCCCGTACTTAGAAGGGAGATTGTAAGCCTGGAAATCAATATAAGAACAGAAACTGGTGAACCTGTACCATTTGAGTTTGGAAAAGTGTGCATGAAACTTCATTTTCAACGCTGCTCAACATGAACTGTCCGTACCAAAGATACTATATCAACCAGCCTGGAACAGGTATATCTTCGCTCTACCATGGAGTTCCCTATCAACGTGGGCATGGGATAGGAAGTTTTTCAGCAGCCTTTTCAAAAGCGTCGTACCGTTGCTGAGAAGCGGTGCTAGAGCCATTGTAAAAGAGGCGCTTCATACGGTTATCAATGTGTTCTCCAACGTCGACAGTCAGAATCGTCCTTTCAAAGAGGCTCTAGGGCATCTTGTCGGTGATACTGGAACTAATCTGAAACGCAAGGTGGAGCAGTAGATCGACACACTTATGATAGGTTCAGGCTATAAGGTTCGTCGTAAAAAGCACCGACGTCAGTCTTCTGTCGTTGTACGATGTAAAAAAGGTCAAGAAAGAATCAGTATATATTTTCAGATGAAATGAAATGTCGTTTCTACACCCCCCGTCCTGCGAGTGTGCCATCAGTGAACTTGATCTATTTTCCGTCCCACCCACGCAAACCAGTCTTGAATGTTGGCAATGGTTCGAGTACAAACCTTCTTTTCCCTCACCAATGATTCGCCCATCAACTTTACCGTTACCAGTAGGCGAGTTCTATATCGAACTTTCACAGACTATACTCTATCTCAGGGCGGCCATCATGACACCCGACGGTGGCGCTTTCACAGAGGTAGATCAAATCGCTCCTGTCAACAACTGGTTGCATTCGCTATTCACACAAGTGGGTGTTTTTTTAAATAAAAAACTAGTCTCACCACCTAGCAACACGTATACTTATAGATCATACATTGAGACGCAGCTCAATTACAACAATGACGCCAAAATAACACATTTGACTTGCGGTCTGTTGTTAGCAGACATCTCTGGAACCTTTGAGGAGGCTAACGCCGGAAACAAGGGATTTGAGGTCCGTCGCCGTCTCACCGCAAAAAGTAAGACGTTGGATCTTTTGTGGTATCTACACGATTACGTGTTTAACCAAGAGAAATACCTTTTGAACGGTACTGAACTTAGAATCAACTTGGTCCGTTCTAAATACGGGTTTAGTCTTATGGCTGTCCCTTACTCCCTTACTTTAAGTATCACATCGCTGATGCCGTTCTTCTAGTGCAACGTGTCAAAGTAGCACCCTCTATACGGTTGGCACATGCCAAGGCATTAAACGTCAGTCCAACAAAGTATCCCATCACCCCCGTGGAAGTAAAAACACTCACTATTCCTATGGGTGTGCAGGGAAATCACTGGACAACGTATTCATCGGACAGTTACTCAAGTGATGCATCGTGGGATTTGTATCAAACGCTGCGTTCAACGGGGACGCCACCAAGAACCCGTTTAGCTTCTAAACCTACGGCTTGAATCATTTCTCACTGTACGTGGATGGGGAACAAGTGCTGTCAAAACCGCTACAGCCCGATTTGTCAAACAGCAACTATGTTATGTCCTACCACACACTGTTTTATGGAACGGGTATCCATTTCATGAACGTAGGCAGCGATATCACAAGAGAAGCCTTCCCTAAGGGATATCATCTCATGGTTTTCAATCTCATACCTAATATGTCCACCCACATGACATCACATTGGAAATTGACGAGGCATGGCTCTCTGAGTATCAAAGTGAGCTTCACCAGAGCTCTCACTGAAACCGTCAACTGTATCGTGTATGGGGAGTTTACCAACATCATCACCATCGAGGAGGACAGGCACGTCGTGACCGATTATGGGAATTAATATAAGCGACTTCCCGCCCCTTACACTCTTCATTTAATTCATTGACGTCATTGTGGATTTCCAGAGCTTCATCGACGACAACAAAGAGTTTATCGTCAAGGAACTGAGTGTTTTAGCTGTATGCGGTACATTACTTCAACATAGGGTGATAAAACCCAAAACGATATCGAGGAACTTTCAGCGGCTGCATAAAATACAAGCGGACTACACTGTCAATAAACTGCACGGTATTCCCTGGGATAGCGCTGATGTAAATTACAGCCTGTTCGAGTTTCTCATCTCCCATGCCACAACGCGTGCAGAAACAGTCTTCGTCAAGGGGGTAGAAAAAGTTTCTAATCAAATACACGCCTACACCCTTCGTAGATATGTAGTACGACAGAGTTGGGTCGTCTTTGAAAATACTTAAATTGGGCCACACCATGTGCATAGCACATATTTCTGTATGGAATTTCTGTTCGTCCTTCATCGTTTGGGGACTTTGAGATTGGATGATTGAAGATGGACATGCACACTATAAGACGTGCGATTAAATCCATCCCGTGGTTCCGTTCTGTTAAGTCAGGTGTTTTCCCTGCTGATCAACTACTCGCAAGAATAGCTCAACCTGCCGTTCTTGTCATCAACACTGATACACACACCAAGCCTGGGACTCATCGACACGAACGGCGTGGGAGAATATTTTGACAGTTATGGTTTTAATCCCGTATAAAGTCACATTTGGCATTTTTACGCAAAAACACTTCCGGCACATCTAATAGTACGCTACAACTTCAAAGCATCACATCAGACGTTTGCGGACATAACTGTCTCATGTACCTTCTCTATCGCGTCCAGAACATTCCGATAAAAACTTTCCTAACCCAATTCTCGCCCAGCAATCATACAGGCAACGACGCTAAGGTGGTGAGATATTACAACACTTTTTCAAGACTGTAGGGATCTACCGCCCCTCAAGAGGTTGCATCCAATCAGCTTGCGCCTATAAAAGGGGTGTCCCGACGGCGTTCCAGCTATAACCATGACAGTCAATGAAGCGAACAAACTTCATGGAAGGTCAAGACGTTTGCAGCCACAAACCAAAGCCGGTGATGTTGCTCTCCATCACCAGTATTTTCACCACTTAGTTCCCACTGGACGAAGTCGACGCCAAACGGGTCATCGTTGCCTTCTGACAATTTTTCTCCCCTCGCCGTGTCTTAGTAACCGTTTAGGGAAAAATAGAGATTAATTTCGCTGATAGAATAGCGTTTAATAAGGTAGAATTCTAACACTCGTAGAAATGAGGTTGCATGCACGTGGAGGGAGAGTGGGAAACGATTTAGAAAAAAACCCACCATAAGTATATCTTACCGGGATTCACACCCTAATCTCCCCATCACCGGTAAACCAGTCTATTATGAAAGTGACATGTTAGACCATAAGTATATCCTACCGGGATTTATACCCTAATCTCCACATCACCAGTAAACCAATCTATTATGAAAGTGACATGTTAGACCATAAGTATATCCTACCGGGATTCATACCCTAATCACCCCATCACCAGTAAACCATTCTATTACGAAAGTGACATGTTAGACCATAAGTATATCCTACCGGGATTTATACCCTAATCTCCACATCACCGGTAAACCAATCTATTATGAAAGTGACATGTTAGACCATAAGTATATCCTACCGGGATTCATACCCTAATCACCCCATCACCAGTAAACCATTCTATTACGAAAGTGACATGTTAGACCATAAGTATATCCTACCGGGATTAATACCCTAATCTCCACATCACCGGTAAACCAGTATATTACGAAAGTGACATGTTAGACCATAAGTATATCCTACCGGGATTCATACCCTAATCTCCCCATCACCGGTAAACCAGTCTATTACGAAAGTGACATGTTAGACCATAAGTATATCCTACCGGGATTCATACCCTAATCTCCCTATAACCAGTAAACCAGTATATTACGAAAGTGACATGTTAGACCATAAGTATATCCTACCGGGATTCAGACCCTAATCTTCCCATCACCAGTAAACCAGTCTATTACGAGAGTGACACGTTAAACCATGAGTATATCCTACCGGTATTCATACCCTAATCTCACCATCACCGGTAAACCAGTCTATTACGAAAGTGACATGTTAGACCATAAGTATATCCTACCGGTATTCATACCCTAATCTCCCCATCACCGGTAAACCAGTCTATTACGAAAGTGACATGTTAGACCATAAGTATATCCTACCGGGATTCAGACCCTAATCTCCCCATCACCGGTAAACCAGTCTATTATGAAAGTGACATGTTAGACCATAAGTATATCCTACCGGGATTCAGACCATAATCTCCCCATCACCGGTAAACCAGTCTATTACGAGAGTGACACGTTAAACCATGAGTATATCCTACCGGGATTTATACCCTAATCTCCCCATCACCGGTAAACCAGTCTATTACGAGAGTGACACGTTAAACCATGAGTATATCCTACCGGGATTCAGACCATAATCTCCCCATCACCGGTAAACCAGTCTATTACGAGAGTGACATGTTAGACCATAAGTATATCCTACCGGTATTCATACCCTAATCTCCCCATCACCGGTAAACCAGTCTATTACGAGAGTGACACGTTAAACCATGAGTATATCCTACCGGGATTCAGACCATAATCTCCCCATCACCGGTAAACCAGTCTATTACGAGAGTGACACGTTAAACCATGAGTCCACCGATGCAGGTTTATGTTATTTTTAATATATATAATACCGAAGGGTGATGTTTCCGTACACCATTCAGAACAAGTTACTTTAAAAATAATACCCGCCTCGGTGGCGTAGTTGGCTAACGCGCTAGTCATGTTGAGCTCGACTGCTGAAGACGGGAGATCGAGGTTCGAATCTCAGTTGGGTGAACTGGGGGTGGTTTTACCTAAATGGTTTTCCAATCTTCCTCCACGCAAATGCGGGTTCATTTCCCTTAATTCTACCTTCCCAATTCCTAATTAATTAGTGTAATTAGTACTTAAAGTGTATAACCCGAACAGTTAGTAAGACTTGGTGCTAAATAATAATAATAATAATAATAATAATAATAATAATAGAACACTTTAAAAATAAACACAGTGACGTCAAAGATTCCCAGATACCACGTCCTTTCTATAAACGACCTGTAATATTACCAACTAACATAGATAAATGTATATGTGCTAAATTTTTTAATCAACCATTGTCCCTTAGTCCCAACCCTGTAGGCCTAGGTTGCCAAATATATCAAACCTGTCTGGGGATTCCCCAACCGTACACACCGCTAAGTCAGCGCCTCATATTTCACGTTGTTCAACTAACGTTCACATTCATGAACGAACGGCTTGCGTTGGAGGGGGTTGGGATGTTCACCGAGGGCAGGTGGGGTTGGGGGTCGGTGATGGGAAGGGGAGTGTCCTGTATGTGGACCAGAATTTTTTATTTTTTTTAAGTTGTATAATTACTGTGGCCACTAACTGCCTATACTGTGAGTCGGATGATGGCGAATAGAGATGACGCGGTGCGGCTATTGTGCCAACCAACCCTGGCGATGTGCAAACCGTGCATATTTCCTCCCACCCACACCCCCTCACATATACTATATATTATATCACATGAACAGACAGATACGTGTATCAAAGAACATGTGGGCACAAACGTTACATACACATGAGTACACGTATCATGGAAAGCTGACCTGCGAGTAAGAAAATATAGAAGAGGTCACCGAATAAAAAAAGTCTACGTGTTGAATTGGTGAGGTTTTTATTTTTCTGTTAAAATTTAATATTGTAATCAATAATGTACTTAGATTTTTTTCTCTCAATGTTGTCAAGATATATTTGGTTGTACTTATATTTTACTTTCATCTGGGGGATCTTAGCATTCGTTAATTTAAGTTCAACCTAAAATAGTTTTACTTAATCAATAACCAGCTTTCCTCTATTCATGCTTTTAGTATTAATTATATTTCATTTGAAACACAGCCATCCATATCCATAAAATCTGTAATGCCATTAATGGCTTTTTTCCCATAGTTAAAAAAAAAGTAAATGATTTACAAGTTTAAAAAAATTTACAGTCCATTTTTCTGATATATATATATATATATATACATTAATATATATTAATTTAGCTAATGGAACAGGGATGAGGAAGGACCAATTTTAGAGGCAATGTAACCACATTTGTGTGTAGGGAAAGTGGAAAAGCATTTAAGAAAATCCACCCTCAATACACCTGGCCAAGATTCAAACCCAAACCTACCCAACACTAGCATCCAGTTTAACAAAAGAGTGACTTTTATACAATGTTATCACCGATGTGGGTATTATTTTTGTTGATAAATATCAATGACTTTAATATCATAAGTAGATATGCAAACATTTCTTAATATTTAATCATCGGGATTCGAAGATTTGAATTAGAGATTCTGATTCGTAAAATAGTGTATTCGCCCCTACTCTAATTTAAAGAAAAATAATAATCATAACATACCGAAATGATGAGTAACAAAGTAAATATTGTGAGGAACGGCTATACTCAGAATATTGGACTTAAACTCATAACTCATTTACTTTTTTATAATATATATATATATATACGTACAGCTCAAATAGGAACCGACATGGTGGTAAAAAAATATTAGTTCAGGGTGTCCAGTAATCTGGGAAACAGGGAAATGTCATGAAAAAGTTGGGGAATTTTTACAATTAGTTAAAAAAAAAGGCTAGATAACTTTTATTTACAAAAAGTCAAATAACATTTTTCTTGAGTTAATTCATACCGCGAATCTCTTTTAACAAAGTTAAGCATGTTATTCTCAATTTTCAAAGTCAACATGAGATTTTCGTGTCATATTTTCAACCTTCTTCCACACGTCTTTAGCCAAAGTTGAGTCATAGCTATGCGCACGCGCGACAATTTGATTAAGTTATGGGAAGAATAAAACTAAAAAAGAATGTGTTAAAATTTTAAACTGTACTGGTGTTAGATAATCTTTTAATGGCTCAATATGATCTTACTGAAATTTAACTTAAATCACACTACCCAACAACACATTGTTATATTCTGAAATCCTTTAACCCTTTCATAGAATGACACAATTTCAGAAGGAGTATGTGTCTAAAAATCAATACATTAAATTGTGATATTAATGAAAGAATATTTTTAATAGCCCTACACTTAATATTTATATATAAGTGGCTGGAAAAACACATTGGCTCGTGAAAACCTGGAAAAGTCAGGGAACTTTGATAGGAGACCTATATGGTTTGGCTGGACACCTTTTGCTATACATGATCAAAACTACTTTATTGTTTTATGATGTGTGGAAGTTTAACACTTACACCATTAAATCATTAAAATGATCTAAATCAAACTAATACCATTTGCACTTACCTAACAATATTATTTTATTAGCATAGCCTTAAAATATATTCAGAACGCCTGAAATGTGGCCTTAAGGGATTGCCAAAACTGGTTGTAAAACAAAGAGAAGATAATCCCCCACAGTTGCCTGCAGTCTAATGGTATCACACGTACAGTTTTGTGTAAGTTAGATAATTTAAGAGTCACTTAGCTTCCTTTTGTACAAGTGGCTGGGAATAGGATTTCCAAATATAACAATTCTCTGTTTCTCTTATTTATAGAGGTCTCGTCAATGCTGGAGTCTGATGCTATAACGTCATCATCCCGGCGTTATCTGCGTTCCTCCTGTTGACTAACTTTATCATACTATATTAAAGGAATCATTTTCTTTTCTTCACTCTGTCAGATATGATCATTTCTCCTATCATTGAATTTATTATCTTATAAGTATCTTGACTTTATAGATTAAGCCATACAATACAAAGATGGAAATTAACTTTGGTTCCAAATATTATAGCCCTCACTGAACACATCTTTCAATTTGATTGAATATTGTTGAAAAAGTCACCTGAACACAGGGATCGACCTCGATACCCTTAGCATAGCACGCTAATGCTCATGCTATTGAGCTATCCAGGTGTTATCCTATGCTCAGGGTCATTCTTCACTCGAAGCTTACGGCAGAGTCTGTGATGGGCCTGCAACTTCATCGGTTTCAAAACGATCATTGAATCACAAGTACCGACAACTTAGGATTGGCATTATGCTTCCGTTCGTGCAAGATATAATTGTGCAGGGTTGACAATTATATAGGCTAAAAGATGGATTTATTTCAAATATATTAAATATAGTTTAATAAAAACAACTGGGTACTAGACTAGTTCATATGGATTATTTTTTCATTTAATAAATGTCCAGTCCCATTTGTTAAAAAATTATTTAGTTCGCCTGAGCTTAAGAAATATATTAATAATTTAAAATTTACTTAGATAGGTCATTTAACATTATTATATTGAAATGACTCTCTCATTTAGGTATTCATGTTAAAATTTAACTTGTACTCATTTAGGTATTCATGTTAAAAATTAACTTGTGATACATATCCATCAAAATTTGGACACTTTTGAAACGCTCTTATAATTACATGAAAATAAAACATTTTATTTTTAAATAGTTTTCAAGACCTTTGCATTCAAAATAAAATGATTATATAAAAATTCCAGAATGAAAAATGTTCTCATCTCATTACTATTATAATAGCTTTTCAAATTGTGTTAAGTTTCTCTTTTGATGTAAAACAATAATATTGTTAGAACCTAGCTATGGGAGCAGAAGAAACTTTTCTCTATCAGTTAACATGTTAGCCGCTAGTCCGCTAGTAGCAAATCTAGTTTACAGTCTGGCTAATAGAGTACCTTAGTGGCACGGTGACTAGCGCAATTAGTTTACACGACCCTCACTAGAAGCGGGCTGTAAACCCACCGGCCAATTTATTGTGTTTGTTGGTGTGATAGCTTTATAACAAACACTCTGAGGATTTAAATCCTTAGCATTAATAAAAGTACATATTTTTGTAATTTGGTTGCAAGATTGGCAACCAGGACATATGTGCTGTATTAACCGCACAACTAATATGAGGATGTGGTTGACTGGGAAGCTCGAAAGTATCCCATTTGCTATACCTATGATATGGCGAGAACTACGTTGATGATTTCTATTTCTGTATGACAAAAATAGTAGGTATATATTAAATAAAAAAATAATAATAAGCAAGCACCACATAGGGAGGACCTATCGGTAACAGTTCCCCCAAAATCATGGGATGAAGGAATCAGTCACAAATAAAGTGCAGATTAATTTTCTGCAAACTCTATTGATCTATCCACTTCCAAGGGTTTTAATAATTACTAATCAGGAATTGATAACACTATATTCAACCAAGCAAAACGATTTGAATGACTTAGTTCGTGACCAAAAGTTAACCAAAGAGCGAGCTGAACTTCTTGGTACCCGGTTACTGCGCAATGTAAATGATTTGAAACAAGAACTAAAATTATATTGTATCGACAACTCAGAAAGGTGTATTTCACTGTAGATGGCAGTATGGGGAAGATATGAATAGATTTATTAAATAATTGAGCATTGGACACAATCTCAATGAATGTCGCATATTTATTGATTTATCGATATTAAGGTTGAAAGCAGTTCTGCTGCATAGTGTAAATAAAATGCATCTATCAATTTTTCCAAATTAATGTCGCTGGCTTGGAAAAAACACACATGAGTATGTCAAGGATTCTGAGTACAGTAAATTACAAAGAATACTCTTAGAATATCTGTGGTTATCTTAAGATTTTTGTAGTACTTAAAAGTCTAAAGGGAAGTTTCACAAAATATTGCCGTTTTCTATGTTTATGGGACATTCAGGCAACAGAAAAGAATTTGTGCAACAATAAGAAAATAGGATAAAATATTTACCTGGAAGAAATACTGTAGATATGTCCCACTGGTTTAACTAGAAAAGGTTCTACTTCCAAGTTCCACCTTTACAAATAAAACTTGGTTTAGTGAAGAATTTCGTTAAGGCGTTAGATAAGACATAAGGTGAACATCTATCTTGAAAACATTTTTCTCAATATAACAGATGCTAAACTCTAAGAGAGAATTATCGTTAGGCTCCAAATAAGGTAGCTTCAGAAAGATTGTGTATTTTTGATGAAGCTACAGGATTCTGAATTGACATCTTGGCTTTCACTTGAAACAGTCGTGCATGGATTTCTTGGAAACAGGAAAGACGACAATAATTTCTGGCGTAAGCGTTACTATAATAATATAGATATACGGGATGCTGAATATCTCTGAAAAACTATTTGCATCATTCACAATCCCCCCAGATAATGGGAGCTGTGAGTGATGAGCCAGTGGAACGCTTTCAAAAGAGCAAGAAGAGCGTTATCAAGGTTGTTGGGATACTTTCATGATGAACGATTGCTTTTGGTTTCTTAAGCGGGAATGCAAAACGTACTATAAAAATATCCAGGGTAGTAATTTTTAAATATATGTACTAGTAATACCGTGAGCAAATTGCGCGATACTTTGATAAAAATGGATTTTTGTTTTATTTAATTTGATAAAGACTTTGTCTAAACTAAAGAAAATAAATACTTTACTCAAATGAATTATAGACATAAGGACACAAATTTTAGTTTTAGAGATACGTTGCAGAGATGTGTTGGGGGGAGGGGGGGGGGG
>CABFVZ010000920.1:218876-236691 GCA_902151445.1 Timema monikensis
ACCCCCCTCCCACTGGTCAGACTAAATGACTTGATCTTTAATCCCTGTTACTACTGATGTGAATGTTTTAATATTGGTAATTCCGCTTATTTGCGCTCTTTCTCAAAAATAAAAAACAAATCCTTGTGCAGTTTCTTATAAAAGCTCCTCTGAGACTATTAGGCAAGGTAGCTAATAGACTTTTAAACTTATGCCTTATATTCAGTTACTTATTAATAGTTATCCATCTCTCACTGTTCAAAGAGATAATTAACACAATTCATACATCGTACGCCAATACCTTTCTTAGGCCTCGTCGACTCGAGGAAAAAAGGTATATCTATCTATTTTTGCTTCCAAACTGTAAATTACAACACAGTGTCATCTTATATAGTAGGAATCTTATACGAAGGAAGGTTTCTGACATTTACAAAGCTACTAAAACTACTCTAATATATTCATACGTCAAGCTATGTGGCTTACAGATGTCACTTTCGATAGATAGTTTTATTACCTATAAAATTACACTAAAATAATATGTACTCGACGTATTTCTTTACTTAATTAAATATAATCAATAATAGACCTCAGGCAAAAAAAGTGTTTCAGACAAAGGTTGCTTGTTTTTCCCCATATAATACGAGTCTGCAATAAAAAAATAATTCAGAGTCTCATTTGAAAATAACATTAGTTGATCTTGAGATGACCTCAAATACGTCCACTAAATAAAAAAAAAATGGTGTCAATTTTGTCAGCGTCTCAAACCAATCGACATTGTATGAAACATTGTTTTCTTAAATGCGTGTTTTACAGATATTTACAGATTGCCAACTTAAAAAAACATCCTGTTTACATAGCTATAGTAATTAAACTTACAATTAGCAACGCCATCTATCAAGCGCCACTTTAAACATAATGGATGGCGTTCCTAATAAGCTGATCAATAACTGATAGTGTAATCACCATTTTGTTTATTTCTATCTTAAGTGCAAGTTCGCAGCTATACAAGTTTTATTTTCATAAGTTAAGTGTTTATCTTTAATTATAATTTGAAATGAACCTGTATGTCTAAAATACATCCTACCTAAACACCATTTGACTTATGTGGTTTACCAACTTTCGCTGAAATCTTCAAAACGATTTTAGCTCTTATGCCGGGATCACGATCAACTTAACGTTAACTTAACGTAACTTAACGTAACTTAACGTAAAGGACCTCCTCATGTGTTTAAATGGAAGCGATCACGATGCACTTAAATTAACGTTGACTTGCGGTTAACTTAAAGTAAGATATGTCTTGGGAGGTCTTTTACTTTACTTTACGTTACTTGAAGGGTATCACGTGATCTAGCCAGCCAATCATTATGCGAGTGACGTCAAAAGGGCTATTTAGTAATTCATTTGTTGGTATTATGACCAATGTTTACTCTTTAGCGTAAGTTCTAGTGATCAGACATTGAAACAAAATAATTAAACTAAAATAGGGAACTAAATTTATCAAAAAAGTTTATTAATAGATATTTATTATATTGATTGAAAACTGTAAACGTTCACAGATCATCACTTTACAAATAGTACAAAACCACAGATCATACTCGAGAATGCATATGTTTGGCTCGAGTTGTTACGTTAAGTTAAGTGAATCGTGATCACACATAAGTTAAGTTAACTTTAAGTGAACGTTACGTTAAGTTACGTTAAGTTAATGTTAAGTTGATCGTGATCCCGGCATGAGGCCGTGTATTTACTGTAATATGGTAAAATTCTATCAAAGTTGACATAAAAATAAAATTTATATTTTTCTAAAAGATCCTTCCTATCAGAATCTTACTATAGATAAATGTTACACTGTAATAAGTAAAGTGTCAATTATAACCTCGTCCTAGCACTCCCTCTCATTCCCTTGGGGATGTGACGACGTAATTAAAGATACTCCCGAAACATAACCTCCTCCACATCCCTTCATCCAGCCAAATAACCCCCTACCCCCGCCCCCCATCTCAGCTCTAGCGTTGTCATGACGGCTTGTCTTGGCTTGTCTGCCTTGTTCCTGCCTTGGTTTAATTAAGAAACTTGTGGCCAAAAATAAGACACAGAGGACTGGCATTATTATGAGTGATTCTGACGGCGGGAAACCTTCACAAACAAGGAAGAGTTTACCCGTCAAAATGTAAAGCCCATCTGCACTCCGAAAATCAGAATATTTCTACTTGTTGGTGTGAGTCTTATACATTTTGGGTAGAGATGTGTCTAAAACACTTTTTCTCAAACTCAAATCTTGAAACAGTGTATTCATTTTAAGCCTTTATTCAGATTTTCTCATCCAAATCCTATTTTTTAAATATAAAAGAGGTTAACTTTCTCTATACATTGATTTTATTTTAATTCTTTAATTTTGAATTGTTTCATGGTAAATTAATAGTACAAAGTCTGGTTACTAGATTTTTACTATGACAATAATTGTGCTAAGCCACTTATAAGAATCTTAATAGATATTTAAAAAAATATAGTTCTTTTGTCAATCTAGAATCTTGAATGTTTTTGAATCTTGGAATCTCGAATATCCTCAAGGATTTTAGTTATTCAAGGATTAGAAGGGCCAACCATGCACACTACGTCTTACTATTCTGATAATTACACAAATGAGGTAATGATGAGAAAGGCAAGATTTGGAGGAGAAGTTGCTGCATTTTCACTAATTTAGAGAGTGTAAGAAAATATTTAGGGAAAATTCTCTCGGATAGTACAGCTGAAATTCGAACCCTAACTTCCCAGCCACCTGCAAACCAATATAGGTGAGCTTAAGATTCAGTCAACGTGTCTGCCTGTGCAGGTAACCTATGGGGTATGCGTAATATTGAAGAACACTTAGCTTAAAAAAAACTCAGATTCACATAAAAAAAATACTTTCACTGAAAACTCAACCCAGGACTTTGATCAGAAGACAGAATCTATACCGACTAAACAAAATCATGTGAATTTCAATTTCCATAGGCTAGGAAAGTTACTAAATCTATTCTAATGTAGTTATACGTCAAGTCATGTGATCTGCAGCCATTACATTTGATAGATATTACCAACACCTATAAAATAACACTACTAGTTTAGTATTTTTTTATTTAGCCCCGCATCTTACTACCCATTCGGGTTATACGCTTTAAGTACTAACTAAGCTAATGAATTAGGAATTGTGAAGGTTGAATTAGAGGAAGTGAACCTGCACTTGCGCGTAGGTAAGGTGGAAAACCATCTAGGAAAAACCACCCCCAGTTCACCCGACCAAGATTCGAACCTCGATCTCTCCATCCTCAGCAGTCGAGCTCAACACGACTAGTGCGTTAGCCAACTACGCCACCAAGGAGGGTTACTAATTTAGTAAAATGTTTCAATGTCGACTACAAAAATATGTGTTTAAGGTCCTTCCTAACAAAATTGGACTGTAGTTATATTATTATTATTATTATTATTATTTTAAATTGTAAGCAAACAGTGCTCAGAAATGTCACATCTTATTTTTCTAGATACATCCTTAGTTTCGTGGTTATTTTATTAATCGGTGTTTGTGAATCAGAGAGAGGACATCGAGAGCAAAGTCAGTTTCCCGTCCAGTGCACAAACGGACAAACAGTAGGCGACGTCCGGGGATTACTCCGGCTGCTGTGCGGGTTTGCCGCCAATAAGGAGACCTAACAAGGCTTGTCAAGACGCATCTCGTCACTCCCCCGCCTCTCCTACCCCTCTCCACTGTGGATGTCCCCCCAGAGACGGGAGCGCCACCTCCAAGCGAGTGGATGATCCTGTTAGGACCATGCCATTACGTCCCCCGCACCTCCGGCTTGCGGTCAGCGATATAGACCAGGTTGTTTCCGGGGACGTCTTGAATAACGGTGAAGGAATTACCACGCGACGCTCTGAGGCAAGGGAGGGGGCGTCGGGGGCATCGACAGCTAACTTACAATACCATCTACAGTTAAATTTTTTTTAGATAGGGACTTCAAGAAAATACAATTTAAAAAAAAATCAAAACCGATAATATTTTATTATTGGTGTTATTTGATCATTTATATCAAAATTGATAGATTTGGCGTATGAATAAGTAAATATAAGGGGGAATTTGAAAAATTGGGTTGTGGGGGGGATGTGTTTAAAATTTCAAAAATTAGTAAAAACAACTACTTTCCAGTGTAGTAGGAAACTGAAATTTGGAAATAAATAATCCCAAGAGTATGAACATTTTAAACTTTAAGTGGGAGCCCAGGTAATAGGGAAAGGGAGGAGGATGTACAAAATAAATTTTTAAGCGTGATAAAAATGAATAAATTTGTTGAGCAGGTATACAGCTTTACACCCACTACTGTTTACAACCTGTCGCCTGAGTCAGTTTTTTATTCAAGCCATATTTTTACACTACCAGCTCTCTAGGCCTGTCTTAGCTTTATATGACTTATAAATTAACTTAAGACTAGGACAGGAGCAACATCCAGTCCTCAGCCATTAATTTATTAATGTGAAAGGGTGAACACATATTTCATCAATGACAATTTTTCGGCCATGCTAAGAATCGAACCCGGGACTCTTAGCTCTGTAAGCAGACATATTACCGAGAGGCTCAAAATTTACAAAACTAAGAGAAACAAATACTTCTCAGCGTGTTCTAAAACTCGCCATGCAGGTAAAAATACCACTATAAATAAATATAAAGTTCCAAAAAATTTAAATTTTAAAGTGGTACACCAGGAAATAAAGAGGGTGATATCAAAAAACTTGTAGGTGTGGTAGAACGTTTAAATTTGGAAGGCAGGTAGAAGTACAATTTCAGGTAACCAAATGAGCCTTAAAATATGAAATTTCTATGTGGAAGTTAGATAAATATTGGTGGGAGTAGGGGGAGGGGTAACGTGGGTGCGGGTGTTAATAATTCCAAAACTAATATAAGAAACTACTTTACTGTGGGGAGTGAATCCGAGGTTTGGCGAACAGTTATAGGAATGAGCATAAAATGGGAAGGTTGGGTCCCCTCAAAATTTACAAAGTTAGTATATAAACACTTTTTGGGGGGTATAAAATAAAATATAGCAAATAAGTAAATATACTATAACAGATAAACCGAATGACTTCTGAACATATGAAATGTATAGATTGAAATTCGGGAAATAGAAGAGCTAGAGATTTATACAACTAATATAGAACACTATGTTTGATTTGGCTAGGAGTCAAAATTGGGTAGGCACGTAAATAAAATATTTAAGATAAGATAACCATAGGTTTTAATATTTCAAATTGGAAATGTGCAGACTGGAAAGGGGGGAAGGGGTAAACTAGATATATTTCAAAAAGAATTAGAGAATATTATTTTCGGCATGGAAGACAGTTTAAATTCGCCATGTTGGTGGACATAAAAGTTGGAAAGGTTGTAATTTAAAAAGCAGATATATACAAATGGAGGGGAGGGAGGAGATAAGCCTTTCCTAAACTAATACAAAATAAATCTTTTTGGTATGGTAGAAAACTTTAACTTGGTAAAGGTAGACGAAAAATGTTTAAAAATAAACAAATACATAAACTAAAATAAAGATTATCTTAAACTGGATACATTAGTATTTTTATTATATTAATAATATTCCAAAGATAAACTAGCGCCTATCTATGAGCGACTTGGCAATTAAAATAAACAAATTCTGAAAACATGGCTCGGTGAATCGTCATTTTTTTGGGAAAATATGTCCAATATTTAATGTTTCTGTAACAAAAACTAATATTTAATTTACGTGATGTTTTGTTTAACAACATGTTTTTATAACAATTTCTATTCGCTTCACTTATATCCTTATCGTGATTATGTAAGGATTGCTTTGTCAATGAGTTTAGATAGTTTATGCACTCAGATTTTGAACTAGGTAATTTAATATTATCATTCAAATATCTTTATTTGAATTTATTAATTGCCAAAATTGGTTTGTTATTGTTTTAGTTAGTTCAGAATTGTACACTGAGGAACTATCCATATTATTGCATCTGTATGTTGAGTATCCTGATTTGATATGGTTTGATGCGGCTTCCCCTTGCGAAGATAGAGTCAAACGCTCAAGTTAGTTAAATTTTTAGCACCGCTCTTACTACTTACTTAATAAAATGTTTATGCATTTCACCATTTTGTCTTACATAACCATATGTAATTGATTAAACTCTCATAAAGGCGGATCTATAATATTATGTAATTAAATAAATATGAATTAATTATTATTTTAATATTCACCTAGAAGCTGTATTCTTTAAAATCTCATGATGTAACACTATCTCTGTAAATATTTCAAATTGTTTGCAAATAGTTTTTTTGCCACACCCGAATAAAATCGGAGAAAAAGTGGACGTTTCTTGGAGCCAAAGTGGTTAACTATACTTAAGGAATTTTCACACATCTACGTCCCTCCTCGCGTCAAACCCCCTCCCCCCCCGACACACACACACACACAAGTAGAGATATAGTGTGATGTAAAACAATATTTACATATTATGTCGAATTTTTATTGCAATCCTTTAAAAAAATTAACACCATACGCCTCTTTATAAAAAGTATTTAAGTATCTGTACAGGCGTTAAAATCGTTACCGAAAATACAATAAACAAGTTATAGGTTTTTATTGCACAATAAGACCCATGGTAAAATATAAACTGGACTATCCGATTAACCTCCCTCTCTCCTTTTGACCGCAATACCCTGCTGAGCATCCTGTTCGTTGAATTGTGATGTATCCAAAAATGTTGATCCCTTTTTAACGAGCTCCAATAGGATTACAGATGGTAGTCCTGGCTTAGGTAAACATGTTACTTCAATGAGGTGTTAAGGGACTCAGGGCCCAGGAGGGGAATGGGAATCAAATTACACTGGAAGCATTTCCCCTACCGAACACACTTTGTGTATTTACCTCTGTGATCGACATGATTTACGGTTGTTACTTGTTAGCGAGATATAAACTTTCTGGATAGAGATACAGGGTGATTATCAACTATGTGTACACCATCAGCAGCCCCCATGAGCAAGAGGACAGAGTCGTGAGTTTCATCTGATCTGGTTTGTTGATCATGGGATGGTCATTATTCAAATCTTCACTGATTGTACCGAGGTAATTGTCTTTTTCCATGCAAAGGTGAGCATATTTATTTTAAATGTTAGCTCACACATCTTTAGCTCATTAAATTAAAATATGCAGATAGCGCAAACAAGTGTAAGATGCAAGGCACGAATATATCATAGGCTTACATCTACCCATGTTGTAACGTGTACAACAGGCTAACTTAATTAGGAAGCGATATTAAAACACTGTGCAAAAATATAAAATTATTTATAGCTTTTTTACTTTCTCGCTATCTTACAGGTAGCGAAGGTATCGTGATCGTCAAAAATATCAAACTCGATATTTTGATTAATTTAGACGTTTTATGACCCCCCAAATCCGAAAAAGTTGTTTTTGAATTTCCGTATGTCTGTTTGTCCCTCGGACTAGAGCCTAAACTGTTTTATCGACCGGACTAAAACTTGGTATCTAGGGTTTTTATAATGGGTTAATGACTTTGAGGAGATTATATATTTGGTTTTACAATTAGAACATGTTGTCACTTAAGTTATTTACTTAAGGGGCGGCCGAAGGGAGCGCAAGTAATTTTACAGTTTTTATAGAATTGAAATTTTTTGGCAAAGATAAATCAAATGTTTCTTCAGTAGAAATATAGAGTTTAGTTTTCTGCACATGCTAATATCAACAGATCTTGAATATCTGTCAAGGTTGTCCTGGAATTTTGTCAAAACTTTTTAAATAAAGAGAATAAGTTTTGACAAAATTCCAGGACACCTTGACAGATATTCAAGATATGTTGATATTAGCATGTGCATAAAACTAAACTTTATGTTGCTAATGGAGAAATATTTGATTTATTTTGGCAAAAAAATAATAATTCTATAAAAACTGTAAAATTACTCACGCTCCCTTCGGCCGCACCTTAATATGCTCAAATCACGATGCTTTTGTGTTCAAACCCAGCCAGGGCTAACAGATTTTTCTTGAGAGATAATAATCCGTAGCACAACTTCCTTTGGAGGGGTGCCTTCGGTCCCATGTTGATTGTGGCATGTAAAAGAACCCTGGAAGGTTTGTGAAAAGATCATTACCGGCACAATTGGTAGTCCCGTTCACTCTCAATAATATAAATTAGCGTGTGCTGATAAAATCAGTTGGTTCAGAAAATGCACGTTAAATACCATAAATAAATAAAAAATATTCTCCAAAGTTCAAGAAAAAATTAACAATTTTATTTTCTAACATTATTGATAATATATTATTATATTATTAGGGATATCTTACAAGACTTAACAAAGGCGATATTTTCAGAAAAAGGAATTGACGTATTAACACTTGAAAGTATATCTAGTAATTTTTCTAGAAATCAGATAAGACTTTTCCCATGAAAATTGGACTGTGCATATTGAAATTGAGATTGTAAATTATTGTCTACCCAAAAGTATTCAAAACAATTTTTTGTTGTTGTGACAAATATTAGTAGATTTATTGTAGAAACTGTTGTACAGTTATTAACCCCAATAGCCCAATCGGATTACTCAAAGAAAATGTGCAATATTAACCTAGACATTTTCCCACAATATTTACCCATGTCTTGCATGGCCTATTCTTTTATTTTTTATCCAAAAACTAAGCATATTTATACTAATATGGTAGGGAAGAGGAAGGTACAATTTAGATTAAATGTACCTATATTAGCTTTAAAGGCATCCATTTAAGGAATTAACACCTCAGTACAACCATCCGGGCTTGAAACTATGGTCTTACTGTTTCTAGAAAACCAGACAATATGATAGTGATGCCTTTTTCTATGTGATGTGGGTTATTTATAACTAGTACGGTACATTACCTTCAAATTCAATAGATGCTATAGATTACTAGTATAGATACTAATTTAGTTATCAGCTAATTATGATGGCCTGCATGTTCAGTAAGATTCACAAACCTTGAACCAATATAAAATTAAATGTTTTATTTAGCACGCGTTTTACTATCCGTTCAAGTTATACGCTTAAGTACTAATTATGCTAATAAGTTAGGAATTGGGAGGCTAAATCTAAAGGAAGTGAACCTACATTTGTGTGAATGGAGAGTGGAAAACCATTTAAGAGAACCCATCTTTCTTTCAACCGAGTGAGATTCAAACCTCGATCTCCCCATCCATGGCAGTCTAACTCAACAAGCGCGCTAGCTAACTACGCCACCGAGGCAGTAATAATAACTATTCATAATTGGTAAATCTATTTTTCCGATTTGAAACGAAGTTAAATTGAATATTTGAAATATTTCCGAAGCTGAATCGAAGATAAAATATGTGTTTATGTTAAAAGAAGGCATATTAATGTAACCTTCTACACTAAGTATAATTTAAAATGTGTTTTATTCAAAAACATTCTAAAGATATTTAGGACTATGCTGAAAGATACTATCACCACATGTATCCCCTATTTTAAATACTTAAGTCTTTTGTCAAATTAATCATATATTGGTAATTAACATAACTAGTGAGAATAGCAGGAATTAAATATAAATGGGCATTTATTTATTAATATTTTTATTGGCTAAGCACAGTCAAATTTGACAATTATTTGGAGTGATTTCTTTTATCGCCGCACCTTACTATCAGTTCAGGTTATACGGATATAGTGAATTTGAAGTTGACAAATCTTCTAAGCAAAGTCAAATTTTTTAAGATTCACCCACACCTTTATTTTGATACACATTCGGGGTGTGCGAAACTTAGGAAACTTTGAATTCACCTAGAATATTTTTCAACTTCGATAATTCTTCAATAAAAAATAATACTTGTCTCATCAACTACGAAGCTCCACTAATAACAATTTTTAGAACAAAGATATTCAATGTATACTCAATTTTTTCACACTTTCTTGATTTGTATGTAATAAATTAATGTTTTAACATCATGACGATTAAAGATAATCCATATTCGGGAATAATTTAAATACTCACTTCAACTTCACCTCGAATAAAAAAAAATTAGACATACCAAAGTAGGTTGATGAAAGGATGAGAGAGGAGAATGTGGAATAGAGAGAAGTAGACTAAGGCTTGCAGCAGTAGCTTCATTGACGTGCAACCAGGTAAACGTAATAATTAGCGGTGAGGCTTGCAGTCCCACTGTGCCATCACGCTGACTCGCCCCCCTCGGGGCTGTGTGAACATAATCGGTTTGTCGGGTCTACCGAACACAGTGGGGTACTTACTAACCCCCCTCTCTTACTGTTAACTCTTCTATCCTTCTGTGAAACTTTGGCCGCGACTGGAAGCTTGTGTATTAGCTCTATTTGTCATCAACACTGATCAATTACTGAAAGTCTCCCTCGAGCGAACTTGTTTCTCATGCAGTATTAGGATTGGGAATACCTTTTAGAAAACACACCTCGATATTCTGGAATAGAGCTACGTTTAAAAAAATATTAGAGTATTATTGGCCTCAAAGCCATCCACACGAACTTTTAATTAAATTATTATTATTATTAGCACCGCGTCTTACTACCCGTTCGGGTTATACTCACTTACGCTAATGTGTAATGGTAGGGTGATTGTGAGATGAAATGAAGGACCTACAGTTTAACGTGGAATCCGAACCACGGTGGAGGCCTGGCATTCCCCACATTCACAAGATGTCTTGTCAGAGGTGAAGGAAGGGTTTGGTAATCAGATAAATCTGTGCCGGGACCGAGGATTGAACCCCGGCCGCCAGCACAGAAGTCCGACACCTTACCCCTAGACCGCCAGCTCACCCTTTAATTAAATAAATTAATCCTTAATGTTCTCAAAAGAAGACTGACAGACAGATTCAGAAGGTGTCATGTTACAATTTACGAATATTAAAATGAAAGGTTTAAGCATCTACCAGGATATGTTATTATCCTTCACCTCTATTTCGGAGTGAGACATATTTTCAAATAACAGACAAATTAGTCGCATCGGTGGTCGCACACTCTAACATGTCAATCTCATACTAGACTCTATTGCCGATAATGTGGTTCGAATCCCGGTCAGGTGTACTGAGAGCTACTTTTACTAAATGGTTTCCACTCTCACTCCACGCAAATGTGAATACATTTCCTGTAAAATTCTACTTTATTCATGCCTATTCTACTAGCTTAGTTAATGTATGCATATAGCCAGAACGGGTACTAAGATGCGGTGTAAAAACAAAAAAATCTTTAAAAACTAAAAAAACAAACTATTTCTTAAATATTTAAAGTTTTCAGAACGTGTGTGTATGTTTATTCTGGTAACATTTCACACCACGCCACTGATTCCCATATACTTTTTTTTCTGTGTTTCCTCAAGTGAGGACATAAGTTGGTGTTGCAAGAATTCCCTCTTTAGAACGTATGACTACCATAATATAAATGGCATTGAGAAGTAGCTGTCGGGTGGATTTTTAACCTTTACAAACACACAATACTCGAAACATCTGGAGAAGTTCTTTTATATCAAGACGCGAGGAAACCTTTAACAAACCCTCAACAAGTTTGCAACAAAGTGACTTGCATTGTGTAGGGTTGAAGTGATCTTCGTTGCACACTATAAGAGCATATCAAGTCGAAGATGATCATTAAAATATATGTTTCTTATCGGTACGGTTGACAGCACGAATAGTTTAACTGACCCTAAATCGGTAGGTCCAGGGTTGATCTTAAAAATGTACAACTTGCAATATAGCTTAACCTTGTAAGAGACAGAAACACATTACTCTTATCCATTAGGGTGAAGATTTAGAGGACGGGAGAATTGGTAAGTGTTTGCAGTTTTTATAGCAGAACTTTTTTCGGACGAAATAAATCAAATATTGTTTCATTACAAGCATAGAATTTAATTTTCTTCATATGGTCATCTCATAAGTTCTATGATATCTGTCAAGGGTGTCCTGGAATTAAATGACAACTTTTTCTCTCCATTTATAAAGTTTGTCATTTAATGCCGCTATGCTGATGACAGATATTCAACAATTGTTGATATCACCACGCGAAGAAAATTAAATGTAATGTTTGTACTGAAGAAATATTTTATTTATTTTGGCCAAAAAAATTTTCCTAATAAAACTGCAAAAAAGAATTGTCCTTTTCTCACGTGACCACATCCTCACCTTTATCCTTCAGCGTGAAAGGGGAATCCCCAATTTCAACATCACACCAATTTCTAGTATTGTTCGCCCGTGATGGGAAGTTCTGGGTTAGAACCCAAGTTGGATCTATCTAAGGTTTTACCTCTTCTAAATAGTTTACCAATCTCCCTCCACGAAAAGGCTGGTACATTTATTCTAAATCCTACTCTACTCATCAGTACTCTATTAGAGCAATTGATTAAATGCGAACAGACCACATAGGTGGTAAGATGAGGTTTGAAAATAAATTACTGATAATTTGATTGGTTATTCCAATCATTAAATCTGGATACATTAATTCAGTAGACAACATCTTACTAGCTAAGCTAAAAAATCTACATACAAGAATAAATACATTTTAACATTAGTACATAAGCAGTATAAGTTGCAACACAATTCAACATTAGTCCATAAGCAGCACAAGTTGTATTAAGATATCACCACATTTACCTCTCGTCCGGAATATATACACTTTAATTACTGTGTTGGGACATAAATGTGTAGGGTTGAATTCAGATAAAGTGAACCCAATTAATATAAGTGGATGAAAAAACAACAATCAATACACCCCCTCGAGATATGAACCCCACTCTCCTCATCACCAACAAAACAAGCTGTACGAGCTTTAGATTTAGTCAAAATTCACACCCATACTTATATAAGTCAAATATCAAATTATACAATATTTATTTTGATGTTAAATATACTCCAAATATTGATATTGATGTTGATGTTTTCACAAAACCTTCTTAATGAGTTGTATAAGTTTCTTTTCTAGAACCGCGTCTTACTACCTGGTCAGGTTATACGAATATGTACTAATTACTCTAGTGGATGAAGGATGAGGTAGGTTTCATTTAGTGGAAGTGTATCCACATTTGTTTGGAAGACGAGTGGAAAACAATCTTTGAAAAACCACCTTTGGTACACCTAACCAGGATTTGAACCCCGATCTCCCTGTCATCGGCAGTCTAATATAGCACGAGAGTGACGTCTTAGACTATACGTTCTTTAATAATCTAAAGGATCGTTCCAGCTGAATATGCTCAAAGCTAAATGAGACATATGTAGTTGTTGTAGGAATATCTCCTATGATGGCTTCAATAACTAACTGGTGTGAAGGTGGTACTTACAATATTGCCCAGAAGCGGGGTGGAATTTAAATAGGGGGTTGTAACACTCGCCGCTCCTTGAAAAATATTGAGTGTGCTATTATGTTGGAGATTCTTTGATTTCTACAGGATAAGACATTATACAGGTGTGAAGACTCTAGGCTATAAATATACGTATGAACTACCTTTTTAACCTTGCATAGTGGTCTCTAATGTTTATAGGAAAATACTCTACACTCGCTTTTATCAGATGCTAGATCAGATACCTGGAGAGCCTAATAGGATCAATTTTAATTTGGACGATTAATTAAAGCTACTTTTACTAGATGTAGGCCTATACTATAAAATAGTACTGCTAAAAAAAATAATACATATATATGTATATTTTTTAGAACCACGTCTTACTACCAGTTCGGGTTATACGCTTGTAAAATAATTACGCTAATGGTTTAAGGGATGATGAAGGTTATATTTATATGAAGTGTACCCACATCTGCATGGAGGGAGAGTGGAAAACAATTTTGTAAAAAACACCCCTAATACACCCAACCGAGATTAAAACATCGATCTCCCCATCATCGACAATCTAGTGTAACACAAGAGTAGAGCGCTAGACCACGCGGCCCACAGTGGATTTGCTAATATTGTTTTTTCATCAAGATGATCTAATCAGTAAAACACTTGAGTTGCTAATTATCGTAGTATTTTCGAAGTTTTCAAGTAAAAGAAAAATAACCGAATTTGTAAAGTTATAAACTGTTATTTCTCCCTCCAATATATTGGCTTACCGTACCTGAAAATCCTTAATTCAGTGATTATCTCTCTCCAGCTTAATGAGGTAGCAAGGAGTCATAGTAAAGGTGCGATATTAGTTCCGCAAATAAAATTTGAAACTTCTAACGGCACGCGTCGTATATTCCTCGGACGTCCTTGTTTCGGATGTTGACGGGATTTGTATACTATCTAATCACTCTTGATTCATGCGATCTAGTTATAGGTTGGTGCTATTTTACTTTGCTCGGGCACCAGGTATTTACGATCCTACCAAAGTTATTATGAAATTGTATTATCGACTCCCTTTAATCGTTGAAGGTTCCGCCACCAAACCCCAAGTGCGTTTTTTTTGCAAGTGGATGTAAACTAATGTGATTCCAGAAATATTTTTTGATTGGTCTTACCGTTTAGCCACAAGATACCTTCAAAGAAAGGTCCACACTGACTTTAAAGTTGCTCCGATATTTTGAATTTTTTTCGGGGGTTAAATTTAGATTTTTAAATTTTTTGGAACTTTCCCGTCGGTTAAAGGCTAGAGGCTATAAGTTTGCCAAATTTCAAGTTTCTAGTTCATCTATAAGTGGGTAAAAATTAATGTCAGGGAGTGAGTCAACCATGTGGCTTTATAATAGTTCAACTCGCTTTGCTCGTTGGGAGCGTAGCCCCCAAAACCCCAGTGAGTTTTCTTTACAAGTTGATTTAAACTAATGTAATTCCAGAGCATGTTTTTGATAGATCTCACCGTTTAGCCACAAGAGACCTCCAAAAAAGGTCCACACAAACTTTAAAGTTGTTCCACCATTTTGATTATTCTTCGTGGGTTAATTTTTTTTTTTTTAGTTTTGGAATTTTCCCGTCAGGTAAAGGTTAAAAGCTATAAGTTTGCCAAATTTCAAGTTTATAGCTCATC
The DNA here is from genome assembly GCA_902151445.1 of Timema monikensis. Taxonomy (NCBI): domain Eukaryota; kingdom Metazoa; phylum Arthropoda; class Insecta; order Phasmatodea; family Timematidae; genus Timema; species Timema monikensis. The sequence continues at coordinate 233,868 of CABFVZ010000920.1, forward strand.
TGGAAGTGGGTAAACATTAATGTCAGTTGAGTGAGTCAGCCATGTGGCTTTATAGTAGTATAATTAGTAATTTTGAGGTTATAGCTCTTAAAAATGGATATTAGAGAAGTATGTTATCCGAACGGATAGTATATATATACACATGTTGTGTTGGCTGTTTATTATCTACAACAATTGAGCTGGCATAAGCCAACATATCATTTTTATCACCGACTGGCCCTCCAATTTCCAACATGTTGGTCAATATCGCCAACAAGTTGTGAATGCGTTAATAGTGTAACACAATTTGTTGGGATCATGATGACCAACATGTTGTATACAAAGATAAAGGAGGCTTTAAAACAGTGCACGTCTGGGTTGGAAATATTTTAACTAACTAGTTCTTATGTCAGTTTAGTATATCCTAAAATAAAAACATTATAGGCATTGTTATTCTGGTTTGAGAAAGTGAGAGAGAGCCAAGTTCAATAACCTACATCTTTGAAACTGTGATCAATAAATTCTGAAAAAGTTAACATTAAAATATGCTATGCTTCAAACTGATGGATTAGTGACAAAGCTACTGACCAAATTATTTTGAGTCTCACCACTAATAATTATTTATTATTGATTAATTTGATATAGTTTAATTCCTAATCAAAGTAAGTAACTAAGAAGTAGCTCCGATAAGTGAAATAAATTATTATTGTTATTAAATATTTAAATACACGTAAACACATTTAGAATGGATTTTTTTAAATTAATTTTACAATATTGCCAAAAATGGAGATTAAAAATATATTGGTAAGTCCTTGGCCCTGAAATCGTTGACATAACTGGACTAGAAGCGAAACGAATTAGTCAGCGCTTGAGTACCGATTAACCCTTCTCGAATTGTAATACCCTTACTAATTAAACGTTGTGGTAAGTCCAAAGTTTGCTACCAATGCCAATTTTAGTTTGTTAATTAGTTATCACATAATATAATATTATGTAAACATCCAGAATATCCCATAAAAACATACAAATAAAATATCTGCCATGAAATTATCTACATATAAAAATATCCATATATAATGGTGGCAATCCTTAATTTTAGTTATAGATAAATAGATAGCTATTGTGTTGTTTATATATAATGTAAATAATAACAATTGTATAGGTCTTAGACCTGTGGGTATGATTGTAATTTATACATAAGCCTGTTATCCAGTCTCTTTTACATTGCATTCGAAAAAAATACGATCCAGAATTAAGTAGAAAAGAGGACGAGGGAGACAAACAGGCTTTACTGTTCCTTGGATGCAAATTTGAGGAAGCAGAAATGTAATGTAACTGTTTAAGTAGTATTTAAATTAGTCAGGGAAGAATTATTTGTGGTAATTTGAGGCTAAGGACGACGCAAACAACAGTTAAGTACTTTTATAGAACAATTTAGGATATACTCATAAATTTAATAATTTTATTATATCTATCAGGGACATCTACACAATGTGACCCAGCTTGGAGAGAAAAAATCCCACCACTTATTTTGATTGAGGTTCGACATTGTTTGCAATATTTCAAGATTCTTCTTGGTTTTTATCTCCGTAATATTTCCCAGGATTGAGCCAGGTCAGATGACAAGTTCCTGGGAAATACCCCTTGAAATGAAGATTGTTCTTATTGGCCGAGAGGTAATGTAATTGGGATAACATTTGATGCTGATTGGTTTCTGGGACCAAGTGGGGACAGTTTCAGACACAGTGAACTCCAATTGAGTGAAAGAATGAGAGGGGAGGTTTGGGTTATATCACAACCTGTGGCCATTTTTCTGTACAAAATGGATGTGTTCAGTGAACGGATTATAAATAATCAGGCACTTATCTAGGATTCAACTAAAGGAGGAGGGTTGAAAGGAAGATGCATAGGAAAGGGATAAGTTTAGAAACTCCACTCTAATGCTTTGCAAGAAGAACCACATCGCTAGCGCTCGCGGTGCTAGTGCCGCAAACTAAAATATTAGAAGCGGGATGTTACACTTGGAACAAAACGATTTTTTTTTTGCTGAATGTTAATCAATCAATTCTTATATATAATTCAATCAAATGTAATTAAATCCATTATTTTAGAAATAAACCGTGCTATGAAATGTAAAATCTAGCTAAACTCGTTCTCTTAAAATAAACTACAAATTGCTAACAAAATAGTAAGGGTCACATCCACGCTTGCGAATTTCTCTGTGACGTCATTACAAGCTGCTCCAAGCGATAGTGCCCCAAAATAGTTTTTACAGGATCAGCTAGTACTATAAGAGTACCCATCCCATGGAGAGCTGTATCGGTGGAAATATCGTCTAAATGTCATACTCATTCAGTCTGTTTTGCTGGTGATGTGCTCGGGTTCAAATCCTGGCGTGCACTGAGGTGTTTTTTCTTTTTCTAAATTGACTCCTAACTCTCACTACACGCTAAAGCTTGTACATTTCCTCAAATTTATAACTTTATTAGCCCTACACTACAAACATAATTAAAAATGTTAGTAACACAAACAGGTAGTCAGATATGGTGAAAAAATAAGATTAAATAAGTGATGAAAACTGGAATTATTATATTTAGAAGTGTGGCTTAAAACACCACGAAAATAGCTTGCTGTGACTGACACACAATAACTTATATTAGATTACTGTATGACTCAAATAACCTTACAAGAGGTCGAAGCCCAGCGATGGTTGTAATAAGGTGATTTTTACTAAATGTTTTTCCCCTTTGCCTCATCGTAAATGCGTATTCATTTCCTCTGAGCTACACATCTTTCGTAACTTGATAAATCTAGAAAGTTGTAAGACGCTGTACCCCCCCCACCC
>CABFVZ010000920.1:236825-280198 GCA_902151445.1 Timema monikensis
CCCCACGCACACACTTCACACTTATAGAACTAAAGTATGATTTTGGTGGTATGAAGATACTTTTTTAAAATACAAACATATTTATTTTTGCAGCCAACACTGATGAAATCTTACTATATTATTAGTATTATCTCATAAAATATATGAAAAGTTGGATTTACAGATCACATTACACATTCAATTATAAATATAAAAATCTTTTTCGTAAATTTACAACCTTCCAAAAAATTCCTTCTTATCCATATCACACTGTACAGCCACGTCTACTCATGGATACTAGATAAAAATTTCATTGACTTAATTTGGTGGCTTCATTGTGCAAAATCGACAAATATCTTATGAGAATATTTTATAACTAAGTATATAGTTTACTATTTAAACTGTCCACTTTGTGACTTAAGCAGGACAGCTGAATTATATCCAGTGTTCAAGTTGTTTTACAATGGTTCTAGTGTGGGGCCCTTTTAAACGCGTAATGGCAAATTATATATTATTATGAAGTTAATGTTCTTACTTAATTACTCTATGGCATTTGTAACTCGAAAGTTCATTGCCGCACTTACAAAAGTACGACACCAATCCCTATCTTGAGCTAGTTCTATCCAGTCTCCCTCATTAGGCTCATCCCTATCTTGAGATAGTTCTATCCAGTCCCTCTCATTACACCCTATCCCTATCTTGAGCTAGTTCTATCCAGTACCCCTTATTACACCTCATCCCTATCTTGAGATAGTTCTATCCAGTCCCCCTCATTACACCTCATCCCTATCTTGAGCTAGTTCTATCCAGTCCCCCTCATTGCACCTCATCCTATCTTGAGATAGTTATATCCAGTCACCCTCATTACACCCTATCCCTACCTTGAGCTAGTTCTATCCAGTCCCCCTCATTACACCTCATCCCTATCTTGAGCTAGTTCTATCCAGTACCCCTCATTACACCTCATCCATATCTTGAGATAGTTCTATCCAGTCCCCCTCATTACACTCTATCCCTATCTTGAGATAGTTCTATCCAGTTTCCCTCATTACACCTCATCCATATCTTGAGATAGTTCTATTCAGTCCCCCTCATTACACCTCATCCCTATCTTGAGATAGTTCTATCCAGTTTCCCTCATTACACCTCATCCCTATCTTGAGATAGTTCTATCCAGTTTCTCTCATTACACCTCATCCATATCTTGAGATAGTTCTATCCAGTCCCCCTCATTACACCTCATCCCTATCTTGAGATAGTTCTATCCAGTCCCCCTCATTACATCTCATCCCTATCTTGAGATAGTTCTATCCAGTTTCCCTCATTACACCTCATCCATATCTTGAGATAGTTCTATCCAGTCCCCCTCATTACACCTCATCCATATCTTGAGATAGTTCTATCCAGTCCCCCTCATTACATCTCATCCCTATCTTGAGATAGTTCTATCCAGTCCCCCTCATTACATCTCATCCCTATCTCGAGATAGTTCTATCCAGTCCCCCTCATTACATCTCATCCATATCTTGAGATAGTTCTATCCAGTTTCCCTCATTACACCTCATACATATCTTGAGCTAGTTATAGACAGTCAACTTTACTACACGCAATTACTGTCAGTCAGGTCCATTCTAGTGTTATCCTTCCATCTGCGTCTAGGTCTTCCCAATAGTCTCTTCCGATTAGGTTTCTCATTTAGTACCGTCAACAAGGTTCTTCTCCCATTCGCTCTGCATATATTGACCCCCATAATCTACCAAACTTGACTACCCGAACAGTGTATAGTGATTAGTACAGGGTATGTAACTCATAATTATGTAGCCTCAGCCACTCTTTACTATTTTTTTCTCTTCCTAAGCACCCTGTTTTTGATCAATGTTGTTAATGTTCTATCGAATTAAATGTTTAGTAGGCTTGACATCTTTGAGAGTCTTTTTCTTTTCTGTAATTTCATAAACATCTTTCTTATTATTAGGTGGAAACAAAATTTATTTACAATGGTTATAAATATTCACCTGTGGGCAAGCTGTCCTAGATGATAGACTCTCATTGCAATTGGTAACCATCGACGGAAAGATTTAGGTTTGATTCTCGATTGGGTCTTTAATGCAAATGCGAGTAGGGCCTACCCTTGTTTTTACTAACGTAGAAATATCTTGAAATTATATCAAGTGAAGGATACAAAGGAAAAAGAGGAAAAGTGAAACTACACATATTTTCCAGGACAACTTTTATATCTCAAACCTCACAAGGACAAAAGAATATAATTTTCCTTTAATTCATTTTAATATGACAGAAACGTACTTTAACCATAATATAAAGTGCATTAGAACTGTCTCTTGATTTTCTAACAATGGCGGCAACAACTCAATTTCACCGAAAATAGGACTTAACCTCTTTTTTCATTGTACCCCTCAAGTTAATAAACATTAATTCCCATAGTACACTTCATTTTAGTTGTCACGACAGGACACACTTAAAACTATCATAAACAGAAATAGAGTGACTTTTGGTTGGCCTTTTGTGCTGTCACATTGTATTACTTTTAATCGTACACAGGTTAATTTGATACAAAATATTTTTGGATTAAAGTTTGGTGCCACTAACCAATATACAGGGTGTTCTCGGGTTAAACGGATAAATTGGGGAAGTGGTAGTGGATCAAAAAACTAACTCAAAATATATTTTGGAAAATTGCCCATTTTCGCTTCCTTTTTGCGCACACAGCGTAAAACTAAATAAAAACAAAATAAGTAGGTATAAAATAAAATATTTTATTTATTTATTTTGTTCAAATTGATGGCCTCCAGCCTGCAATAAAAAAAATCTAACGGCGTTAAATCAGGTGAACGCAGAGGCCAAGCCACAGGTCCAGCACGACTGATCCATCTTCCAGAATAATTACCATTGTTGGGTACCTTTGCATTAAACGTGTTTTTAATTAGTTTGTTGCTGTTTTCGCGAAAAGGAAGCTAAAACAGGAAAATTTCAAAATTAAATTTTGAGTTAGTTTTTTGATCCACTACTACTTCCCTAAGTTTAGACGTTTAACCTGGGAACACCCTGTATAATCAAACATAAATGAATTTTTTTTTGTTTCCTTCCAACTTTGCTAAAAGTGCGAATGAGTTGTCTGAACCCCCCACCCCTAGCCCTTATTTTCCCACAACCCCTTTCCTCCCCCCACGAAACTCCTTTCTACGCACTCTGACACTGCACCACAGTAGCTTCCCAAATACTTTAGACCTCTTTCAAAATGTGATATTAGATACGTACAGTAGACCCATGGCTTGTTTGGTGCTGACTGACAGCTCACAGATGACAGCTGACGGCTTTGAAAAGTTACCAGACCAAATTATGTATCCCTACGCCGAACCATGTGATCTGCAAAAACATGTGTTTAGCAGCTGTCACTTCTGACAATCAACATTTAGGTATATACCTAAATGTTGATTGTCGGAAGACAGATGTAAGGTGTCAGTCGGCACCAAAGAAGCCATGGGGCTACTGTACCTGCTATTGTTTACATTTATAACGTAAACTAAGCCGGGGTTAGTACCAGATACGTCGCCAGAGGTTGGAGCAAACTTGTCCATCTATACTTATAAAATAACATGTCCTGACTGACTGATTCATCATCGCCGAGCGCAAACTATCAAGGCTACAAGCATTAAATTCGGACTGTATATTCATTTTGTTATGTAGGCACCCACTAAGAAAGGATTTTAGAAAATTCCACCCCAAAGGGGTCAAAATAGGGGATGATAATATGTATGAAAGTCCGTCATTTAGAAAGTTACATAAACAAAATTTTGTATTTCGGTTATTGACGTAAAACAAATAAATACGTGTTTCAGGAATTTTGGAAATTTTATTTAATAAGGGATGAAAAAGGGGGTGAAAGTTTGTATCGGACTTGCATTATTTTTGATCTGAGGTCAAGTTATGGTCATCAACGTAACGTAATATTTTAAATTAATCTGTAAATACATATGTATATTTTCGTATTTGTATATAATCAACTTCCACGCGAGCAAAGCCGCGGGCAACAGCTATCTAGTATCGTATAGGCTTGGTACGTATTTTTTGTGTTAGCACACACACATCTGTCGGGATTGCATATTTGGTTCATTTATACGTTAATTTATATGAAATTTAGAAAAAACTCTCCAACCGGTAATTTTTCCAAGTTGAAGTGGAATGATAAAAAACTTAATGTGCGCCTGCCTTTACTCAACCAAATATAGTCTACTTCGGTGATCTTGGGATTAAGTGCTCATCTAAGGACGGGATGTTTGTGGGTCCAAACCCAACTTGGGTCAACGGATTTTTCCTGAGAAATAAAAAATGGTAGCTCAACTTCCTTCTGAGGGAAAGTAAAGTCGGTCCCATGTCGATTGAGAAACGCTGTGCGTTAAAGAACCTTGATGGTATGTGAAAATAACGTTCCCAGTGAAATTGGTAAGCCCTTTCACTTTCGCTCATAGAAATTCTAGTGTACTGATATAATAAGTCGGTTTAGAAAGTGGACGTTAATTATATACCTCGGTGACCTGGTGGTCTAAGGGTAAGGTGTCGGACTTCTGTGCTGGGGTCCGGGGTTCAATCCTCGGTCCCGGCACAGATTTATCTGATAGACAAACCCTCCCTTCACCTCTGACAAGATGTGTATTAATCACAACTTGTGAATGTGGGGAATGCCAGGCCTCCACCGTGGTTCGGACTACACGTTAAACTGTAGGTCCTTCATTTCATCTCACAATCACCACCATTACACCTTAGCGTAAGTGCGTATAACCCGAATGGGTAGTAAGACGTGGTGCTAATAATAATAATGTACCTCAAATAAATAAATAAAATTAAACAAAATTATAGCCTATTTACAATGCAATTTCATAAGGAAGGACATTTTGACAACTATAGGGGTTACTAAAGAAATTTTCAAACCTTTATCCGTCAAATCATGTCGGATACAACTATCGATTTTGATATAAGTTATAATATATCGATGACCCGCTTTGATGGCCACATGGTATAAGGTGCTACTCTCGCACTAGACTGGACTGCCGATGACAGGGAGATTAAGACTCAAATCTCAATCGAGTGTACTGAGGGGGAGGTCGTTTCACAAATTGTTCTCCACTCTCCCTCCACGCAAATTCGGGTACACTTTCTATGCATATAACCTTTCTCATATATAAAACCATTGGCTTAATTAATACATAAGAGCAGTAAAGTGTGGTGCTGAAAAAAAATTCTCATGAAAAACTTTTGATAATAAAGTAAAATGCATCATATTTAGCCTATAGCAAAAAACTTTATTTTCTATAAACTACTTTTCGCCTAAAACCCACTGAATACTCTTTTTTTTTAAATCTAAGTTTTAGCTTATGTTGATTAAATATTCAATGAGATAATGTGAAAATACATTTAATTTTAAGATTTTTAATCGTTTTTAAAAGTTGAGCGTCTTTTTAGTAAATTCTCTCAAATCAACTACGAGTCGCGCAGCAAAGCTCACATACGCAGTTTTTCCACCGAGTTTAGTTTTATCAGACTCGCATTTAATTGCGCGCCCTCGCCTCTTAACGGGGAGGACAATTCCAGCATACAAAGTCTCTAGTTATAGTAAGAGATGTTCCTCATCTCTCGTTGGTAGAACTGTGCAGATTTATGGCCGGACTTTAAAACAGCGCAAGCACACGGCGGTCACAAATTGTGTGCTAGGATATTACTTGTGACTTTGTCTACTTTATAACTCCCCACCCCCAGCCACCTTGATTTCCAACCATTTTATCTTTCTAGATAAAGAGTGTCATAAGAGACGTAACAATTCATATGATAATGTTCGAGAATGCAAGAGAGTTTTCAATAATTATGGTTTTATCTAGTATCTAGTAATAATGAGATTAAATTGGATACTAAGAGAGTAATATATTCGTAAAATGCACGCTAATATTCATCCAGTACAGTGAAAATGAAATTCTAATCTCATATAGCAAGTAAATAAGTAATTTCGTTGGTATCTATGTATTAAAAAATTTTTGCTTTAAAATATACCTTATTGGGGATTTTTTTACAATATTCATTATTATTTATAAACACTATAATTTTTATTTATTTTTTGACGATTTATTCTTAAAACTTCAACCATATTATGAAAAAATCCCATTAACGTGTTTTTATAGCAATGAAATTGTTAAGGAAAGTCCCTAGCAATGTTTATTTTGTAACACAAATTTGTTAGTCAAGAGAATAGCCTACAAATATATCTCTACCCCTCTCCCCTAATACAAATAAAATAATTCAAAACACTATAAAGATCTTTGAACCTTATAACATTTCATTTAAATATTTAAATAGCTATTTTCGTACAGATGACTTCAAAGAAAAAAACAATGCTACTAACACAAGAATCAAATATCGATGAATTCTGAGAAAGTATTTAATGAAAATGTGACTTTATAGATGATACACAAATAATACAGTTTCCTTTGGCTAAGATTTGTTCTCTTAAATGAACATATAACATTAAGGCACATACTTTAGAGAAATTGTTTTAATGTCAGCGAATTAATATTGCACTAATTTGTTGTGAAATATATTTATAGGAGAGAGCCATACGTATTAGTTTCCTTAAGATTATATGTCTATTCTTAACAAACAAACACACAAACAAACTTAATTTAAGTAGAGTTAAAAATAATTGAAAAATTATAATGATATTACTACCAGCAAAACACAAGTGTATGCCAAATAGCAGAGTTTGGTAGCATAATTTTCAATGTAGCCAGAGAGGTGTGGCGAATTTCACTTCTCATTCTAAAGACTATGTAAAAATTGATAAATTAGGTTGCTTAATAGAATATTTAAAACAACGTACAGCGTTTAAACAAGTTTGTTCAAAACATGTACACTTTGACTACCGTAAGGTGGGGTTACTTTGCACCAATTTTTAGGTGTTTTTTTTAAGAGCTTACGATATCTTGTGTTTAAATAATTTTTAAATTATTTCATTTTTGTTTGATTGTCAAAGATGTTCAAATTTAAGATTTTAAGAGTTGATTCCTTGTTAGTGAAGTTTAAATAACTTTATCAACCAATAAAAAGGTGTGCAAAGTATCCTCATCATATGAGGATACTTTGCACCACTCGGGTATTTACCATGAAATGATTAGAAAAGAAGGATATGATGCAATGTTACACATTCATTAGTATAACTTTACACCAGAAAATATCTTGTAAACAATTTTACATGTCCTTATTACACAATATAAATAAAATATGTTTTTAACAACCTTGATGAGTCTTGAAGGGACAAATCTTCACTTTCTGACCCTGATTCAGAAGAAGACCTAGTTGGGACTCTCTTTTTCTTGTTTTTTAGTTTTCTCTTAACTTCCTCTTCATTTGAATTCTCATTATTGTTGGATAAGTTTGCTGCATTGCCCATTTCTTGATTTGTATCACCACTTTTGAGCTGGTGCAAAATATCCCCAAATTGACTTCCTAAGTATACCTGGTAATATTTTTCGCTATAACATATTGTAAACATATAATAGCTATATAACACTTATAAACTAGAGTTAATATGGTTACTAGTGACTAATAAAATAGTAACTTACCTAGTTATCAGTTAAATACGCAACTGTAGCAACAAAAGTTTGGAGAAGTAAAATTTCCACTTTTTTACAGTTTCTGAATAATGGCTGCTCACTTGGAAGCAACAAAGGACCAAGAAAAAAAAATCCTACGTTAAAATGTTTATTCAAGTGCTATCTGTTGAAATTATTAAAAACTAGTTTTACATTGTTCATAGTTTGGTCACTAGATGACGGTTAATATTTTTTTTTTTGTATTGGTGCAAATTATACCCTCTAGGTGCAAAGTAACCCCACCTTACGGTACTCAGCTACAATTGCCTAAGACGCAAATAATAAAAATAGTTTAATCTGAAAATGTAAGATAATTTAATGAAAAATTGGACAATCCTTTTTTTTTGTTGGCAGAGATGAAACGAAGTAGCGGGAAAGGTAATGATGGAGTTGAGTAGAGTATTTGATGGCAGTGTTGAGATAATGAATCATTGAGAAAGCGGAATGCTTCCAATGATACCCAGGAAATATCAAGTTAAAACTAGCACACGCTGTCAGGAAAAAGTTTGGTTAACTGTGAGAGCTGGCAAACTTATATTAGCAACACTTTTATGGCCAATTCGCAACTTGTGATGATTGAAGACAGGGTTGCCCACCACAGGCATATAATATCAAATATATCTGATCAAAAGAGAGATGAAATTTTAAAATATTCAACATTTTATATAAATAATAGCTTTATACATACATATATATATATATATATTTATATATATATATACTAGATAGCTGCTGCCCGCGGCTTTGCTCGCGTGGAAGTTGATTATATACAAATACGAAAATATACATATGTATTTACAGATTAAATAGTTTGGTCACTAGATGATGGTTAATACTTTTTTTGTATTGGTGCAAAGTATACCCTCTAGGTGCAAAGTAACCCCACCTTACGGTACTTAAGTAAGACGCGGTGCTAAATATTATTATTATTAGTACTTAAGTAACCTGAACGGTTAGACGCATGCCTAAATCAAAATTTCATTGAAATGAAAAACTGTAAAAGCTGTCTAATATTAATTACCTGTTATTTCTTATGTATGAATCTAACCCCTAGCCTAAATGTTAGTTATACTCTAGACTTACTTGATTAAAGCTTATTCAATATAGTGATAATAATAGTAAACTGTATAGCATTACACTTGGGAATAGTTGTGACAGAATATTTATATGTTGTTCATTCTGTTTATCATTGTTGCCTAGCAACAAGTTGCCTGTTTGTTGAGATTATGATGTGAGTGGTACCAAATGGGCAATAAACAGGTGAAAAATATATTCACGATGACGCCTATGGCTTCATATCCTTCACAGTTTTTACAAGCCATGTAGTGTGACACAAGAAAATTTTTGACCCGTTAAAAATCTGTTTATCATCTAGATCAGAGTCTCTCAAAGTGGGGTCCGCGGACCCTTAGGGGTCTCCAAGGCTCGTCCAGGGGGTCCGCGTGATCTTCAAGGAAATCTGTGACACACCTTCATATATTTTGTAGATCTTATAACATTTTATATAAAAGGGTAAATCGTTGGTACATACTAAACACAATGGAGATACCTTCCCATATTAATAACCCGGCGAGAAAGTGAGGCCGAAAAGTGGGAGGTTGGCTTCCCCCCTTGTGCCCACATCTTTGAGAAGAGCATTTGGAAATTCATTTTAATATTAGTTTTCTCATCAGCTAGCACAAAGAACTTTCTCAAAAAAAAAAACCTGAAACATTTGATGCCTTTTCCAATAACTTATTTGTGCCAGCAAGCCTTTTCTGCTCTTTGTGATGTAAAAAAATGTTAAATAAAATCATATTAGTGTGGAATGAGATGGTATACAAAATTTGCTACAGATTTCATTGATATTTTAAAGTCATGCAAGAAGTTCTATCCTTAAAAATTGACAAATAAAATACCTACATTTATTTTATTTATACTGCACCCTGTTAAACTAAAAATGACTAATTTATCTCTATAATATATTCTAAATTTATGATAATTTTTTTTAAATCATTTATCTTGCATTAAGGGATCCACGAATCAACTAGTCCCTGATTAGAGGGTCCGCGTGACTAAGAAGTTTGAGAACCACTAATCTAGATGATTTAAAATGTTTAGGAAAACTTTTAACACATATGTGGAACTAAACATACATGCAGTAAGTTTTATTTTATTTTAAAATTATAATTTCATATTTCTCTAGAATACATTCGAAAAGTTTTCTACTAACAGACCGAAATGTAAGATTTATGTTATTTATATTCTATTTATGATTTGAGAAGTTCTTTACAAATAGACTGATGTGTAAGATTTATGTTATTTATAACTCCTACTACATCACCAGAGTACACAGAGCATTCCCTACAGCTGCTTGCAAAAACTCTCACTTGATGATGGGATCTTGTACATCAATGGGTACCCAAATTCAGATTACCTCCTGGTTTAAATATGAGGTAATCTATTTTCAAATATCTCCCCCCCTCTCTCTCTCTCTTCTCCTTAAAAAAATAATAATAAATAACCTATTATTATTTCAATTAGTCAACAGTATTTTTTTTTAACACCACATCTTATTACTCATTCAAGTCATATGCTTATGTACTAATTACAATAATTGTTTGAGGGATTAGGAAGGATTTTGATATATTCTGAAGGTTCCGAGTTCGATTCTCATGTCCAGGTGTGATTTTTCAATTTTCAGAATATATTTATGGCTAGCCTAACTACCCTCCCAATTTGGCTTCCTTCACTATCACTTACTTTACATTACTGTACAGTGTTTCTACACTGTCTTATTATATATTTCCAAGCCATTAGGCTATCATTTGCCCAATTAAATTAATTATATTAATACAAACATTTTCCTTTTTTTGTGATTTTGTTACCCTCCCAGCTACACAAGTAATTATAATTCCTTTTACCATTTGCTTAGAATTGTTATATCAAGACAAGGACTGTATCCAAATTCTCTGCTTATGTGCAAGTGCCTTGCAATGTATCCTAGCTAGTTGCATCAGCAAGGACGTGGGGGAGTGTAGACCTGTTCAAATTGTCATCAAGGATACCGATGCATCCCCCTCACATTTTTGAATCCAAGGATGAAAGGAATTTCATCAATCGATCTTGGTGCGGGGTTTGATTGTCAATTGTTTAATTTTCTTGTTGCCTCACAAAACTTTGCATTACCCGTTTTTTAAAATTATATGACTGGTGTGATATTATATATTTTGAAATGTTGTGTGAAAAGAATTTGCCAAAAATCTTTAAGTATGCTAAATAATTGCCTGTTCTATTTTATAATATTATGTGTTTATTGAGTCAACATAAATAAAATAATAAAAACAAGTAAAAATTATGGTATAATAAAACCTCTTGACCATTTTCATTAAGGTTGGTAGATTGTGTTTAACAATGTTTCAAAGATCGACACTAGGTAGTAGCACAGAGGTATCAAGGACAGAAAGCCTCGTTGACTGTTTCAATAGAATTGTGTGTATACAGTTGCTAAGCTCTCCATAAATGGTTGTATTCGAGATACTTTTTTGAGATGTTTACGAATCTCTTGAATATCATAGAATTCAAGCATACCATCTCTACTCATAAGTCATAACCAGATAATTCTTGCCAATTTAGAGAGAAAAAAATTGAACAAGGGCACATAGTTACATTTTTAAAAATTATCTTTTAGTTTGTACAATTTATTGAAACAAATTGTGAATTATCACAATAGTCAAATCAAAACTTATAAATGAAACATAAAAACTTCTGATTGAAAGTAGTTAAAATATATATACTTTACTAGATGGGAGAGTACCCTATTTTAATCAAGCTGGATGGTAACAAACTTGAAACCAAGAAAGTATTGCCTACCCTTGATAGTAAACATTTGACAGTGATTACATTTTGTTCCGGCTTTGATAAAATTTGACTTGAAAACTATATTATATTCGCTTTGAGCTAAGGGAAATAAATCAATGTAATAATTATTAAGCTTGAATGTGCAAAAAAATAATTTATTGATAACCAAAGCTTATTTTCTATTACAATAACACGTGTTTAAAGCTTTTATGACAAATGTAATAACTACATAATAATTCAACAAGTCAAACAATACAATAATGCAATAATATATGAGGAATGGCCCACTTGACAAGGTTAGAAAGCTGATATGCCACTAAGCTTTCAAGAGATGATTTCTTAAAATTAATGGAAGTGTAAACTTCTTAGATATTCAAAGCTACTTTGGATTTTTCACACACTATAGAAAGTTGCTTAAAATTGTACTTAATAAAGAAAAGGAGTAAAAAACCAAACATCAGTGATTTGAAATCAAATTGTAGGCTACCTCACAAAGGAGCTGCCAAGTGGTCATTTCTTGATATAATATGATAGTTCAAATAAAAAGTGATGATAACTATAGCACTCAACAATAACACAAAATAATATTTTTAAGAGGAAATATCTCAGGTAAGTATAAATGTGTACATTTACTAATTAAAAAAACTATTTAGTAAATATTACAGTATCCCAAGAGTTTGATCTGATCCAACTGTAAGAACAAAAAACTTATTTTTATTTTTAGGCACATAATTGTATCTATAGTAGAAGGTAAAGATTTATTTTCCCTACCTTTCTGGCCAATGGTAGTAATATAAAATTGACATGTGTTACTTTATTCATTGTGTAAATCATATTGTTTTTCCCCAATTTATTCTTACCTGAGTTCAGTACCTTTATTTAATTTCTTACCAATATGGAAGAATGTACAGATATATAGAAACTTAGTCCATTCTTTGGCATATAATCATTTTAAAATTTTCAAGAACCACAAAAATAATTTACAAATACGGGTACAACAGAGTTGACTTTAACCAAGAAACCTTTAATTCTCTGAGTGACCTTGTTAGTATAGTGATACCAAGTAAACTAAAGCTGTGTATACAATATGTCTTGAGACTTTTTTATTAATTTTTATCTTAAAAAATAAATCACCAAATTAAATTAAGATATTATTTTCAATAATGTTAAATTTAAATATTGCTGCTTTAAATTACCGGAAAAAAATATTTTGGAAATAAATAATTAAGATACAAAAATAGTATTGATATTTTAGATATAATTATTTTCAAGCTACTGTAAGTTGTACTAGTAATCAGTTCATTTTCATAAAATAAATTCTTACATCATACAAATGAATGGAAAATCTTTAATACATCAATTCTAAATTTAAATTTCGAGGCCTGATTATATGCATTTTACTAACATATTTGATCTAAATAAAGCAATCCACTCCATGAATATGGTAGTATAACAGGTACAGAAACCATAATCAAAAACTAATAAAGCTAATTCCAATCAAAATTTGATTCATTAAGTCTGTGCACACANTAACTCTTTATGCACATGTGTACACATCCCACAACCTCTCATGCATGCACACACATCTCACAACCTCTTATGCATGCACATCACACCCGGTTCTATCAGTTAAAATATGCAATCCCTCAGTAATAAACAGGCCAAATGTCAAGGCATGATAGAAAATGAAAGAAGGTACCAGAAAAAGGAATAAGAATTATTAAGAGAGACACAAGGCTAATTAAAAATGTGAAATACAAAATTTGTCATTATTTTAAACAAAAAAAATTGTTATCTTTACACATTTGTTTGATATGACCATTGATATAAATCTCATTTATAATCTAAAAATAATATTCAAATAAAATAAATAACCTTAAAACAACTTTCTGGAAAAATACAACTTTAAAAAAAAATATGGCTTTTAGATTTCAATTAATTCAAGTGATTCTATTAGTACCTTTATACTAAACAATACATCACTACAAAAGTGGTTTCTTTTAACTATTTGAGGACTACATTTATGATCCCAATGAGGTTGTAACAAAGTGTCTTAAAGTAGTTAGTCTTTAACCAAACCATTTATATACCTATTGAACAAGACTTCAAAATAGTTATTTTACCCATTTATTTAATTTTCCTTTAAAGTACCAAAACCACAGCACATTTGTTTTAAAAGTATTCTTCAAGAAACAATGAAAAGTAATTTATAGCTAAGAAACAATGAAAAGTAATTTATAGCTAAGAAACAATGAAAAGTAATTTATAGCTAGAAAACAATAATTTATGTCATGGTTTAGTTTTAAAGTGAAATTAGTTACTAGAGATTTGTGAACAAAATTTTCTAACTAGCAAAACCTAAACTAATATTTCAAAACATTTATAAGTTTGAGTCCGAGTCAAGTTGAATAAAACAAGTAATACATAGAGAAAGAGATAGAGAGGCCCTTTAAACTCACAAACTCTGAAGGAGTTGCAAAAATTAAAATAAATTTCAAATCAAAATTTGAAGGGTAAGTAAAACTAATGTGTTAGTTATTTATTGGAGGTGACCTGGCGGTCTAGGGGTAAGGTGTCAGACTTCTATGCTGGCGGCCGGGGTTCAATCCTCGGTCCCGGCAAAGATTTATCTGATTATCAAACCCTTCCTTCACCTCTGACAAGACATCTTGTGAATGTGGGGAATGCCAGGCCTCCACCGTGGTTCGGATTCCACGTTAAACTGTAGGTCCTTCATTTCATCTCACAATCACCCTTCCATTACACATTAGCGTAAGTGCGTATAACCCGAATGGGTAGTAAGACGCGGTGCTAATAATAATAATAATATTTATTGGAGGCTTATTCTAACACAATTATGGAAAAATCAGGCAGTTAATTTACAAATAAAATGAATTTGAATTATACATTTTTAAATTCGAAATGAATATGGTTTGATATTTTATAATAAAATGTTAACTTTTAGGTACTATTTCAATTTTTATGACAATTTAAAAACTGAAGTAAATAAATTACAAATGTGTTCATATAGGAAAGTTAACCCACTGACACCACACATATTTTCTAAGAGTTGTGATTTGTAGATTAAAAAAGAATTGAATTGGAAAAAAAATATTACTTGATTCATCTCTAGTAGTACAGTAGTTCTCTCTCTCTCTCTCATGCTCATGCACATAATTATGTAATATATAAGTTAAGCTAAAATTTTAACAATTATAAATATGTCTGAACAAAAAATCATTAGGAAGAATTTTACATACAAATAAATCATTTTGAATTGCATTACACTTAACAGAAAGTCAAATATATTTGATTAAGATAAGACTAATAGACATTGCAAAACTTGAGTGATTATTTGTACTGGCAGTTATGATCAAATATATTTACCTATTGAGTTGAGGCAAACAATTTTCATGCCTTACCAAAATCCTTAGGAGAAGACATTTTGCTTCATCCAAATAAAATATGATGAGTATCTAAGAATTAAATTTATTAAAGGATGGGACCTTTGAATTCTTAAGAGATATTCGAGACTCAAGGATCATACAAAAATTCTACTTCAAAATTTAGAAAAAAAAACAACAAGCTTTTCCAAATTTTGAATTTGAATTTTTCTTAGAGCTTTTATGATGATTACGAGCAGTTTAGTTCAACACCGTGAAAGAACAAACAAGGCACAAGGTCATTAATTAACCACTTTGGGAACAAAATCAGAATTGAAGAAAAACTTATACAACTGTGGGGAAGTTAATCAGTTATGTTCATCATGTTTTAAAAGATTTGGATTTAATAAAAAATGTAATTTATTCCATCTCCAAATGTATAATATATTTTTAGCCAGTATGAATGTGAGGAAGTAAAGATTGAAGTTTCAGTCTTCAAATTGTGTGGAATTTAGCAATGAAAATAAAATTCTGAGAGGAAAAACTAGAATTTAACTAAGGCCTTAATAGCAGAATAAGTTGACATTCATTTGCATTTGGATCCAAAATAGTATTATTTAGAATTATAAGTATAGTTAATGTAGGCTGGCTGATGCCAGGATTATGTTCAACGTGACGTGACGTAACAGTTATCCTTGTGTTTTTAAATGGAAGCCATCACAATGCAATTAACTTAATGTGGTATCGGGGAGGGATTTCACTTATGTGAATGTGTTCTAACCAGCCAATCATTTTCTGAGTTTCATCAAAAGAGGCTATTTCATACTTCATTTGTTTGTGGAATGGAGATGACTTCTTCTGTATAGTTTGTCCATGCCTCGTAAACTCTTAAATGTCCTAGTTTCTTGTTATACTTTAAGTTTGTATAGCCAGTAAGCTTCTAATACAAATAATTGTCGCCTAGTCAGCCCTAAATGCTTGGATTTCATTTTAGTGAGCACCTTTGAAAAAAAGAAGTCCAAATCCATTATCTGTGTTTTCCTCAAGTTGGTTTGTTACATTACGTGGATCCTGGCATGAGGAGATGGGAACATGGAATAGCCTTTTGTAGAAAATTTAAGTATGTTTCATTACATAAAACTACTTAATTAATTAATGTTTATAACCAGCTATTTTAACTTAAAGCCAGTCTACTAAAGTAAAATAACAAAGTAGCATAATGGACAAAATCAAGACCATATAAGGCTCACTCCTACAACTACACCCTAACCCCCACCAAAATAAAACAATATCTCGATAATGTTATTAGATGACATTCAAAGATAAACAAAATGAATATCCCTTCATTATTGATAATAATGATTCTTGTTGGTGAAATAAATCTGTCAAAATGATTTTATAAATAATGTTGTTGATGATTTGGACTGTAAAAAGATATTTTTATTATTAAGACTAAATATACACTTTAAAATTCTTCCGATTTTATTTTTGCCTCTAGATTTCCAGAAATAAAACATCAAAACTTATTTTTTAGGGAATAATTGTTGATTAGGTTTTTCAATAAATATGTAGACATAAGGGGCTGTCTATAAACTACATCACGCTAATATATAATTTTTACCGCCTCCTTTCGGTTTGTCACACATTGTCACCATTTTGTGAACCCCCTCCTAATATTGTCACAATATTATGCACCAACCCTCCCACTCTTTAAATAGGATTTTTAATTTTAGAGACTATATAAACCTTTAATTGAAACATGTTCATACGTGCTCGCCAAGCAAGGTGCTTAGTCAGGTTTATTAATACAGAACACTGCCCGAGTAAAATGGGCCTCAGATTGGCCAGAAACTTTATGTTAGATTTAGGATGTTTATTAAACCCAAACATTTGTTTAAAAAATTTTCAATCCCCACAATTTCCCGAAAATTAAACATGTTTACCTTTTATTGCTTACCCTGAGAAGACTAAGTGCGAAAGAGAACATATCAAGAGGAACCTTTTTTGTCGAACATAAAAATTTCCTACATAAAAATCTGTGTGTGCATGTATCTCAAGTTAATAGTTATGGCGCTAGAGCCAATCAAAGTTTCACTCTTAAAACTTACCACAATGAGGTGAATTCACACTTGTGGTCAGCCCACAAATTGCAATGGCACTCATGATTTAAAAATAAATAGGCTTGAATTGTAATGTGATGTCACACATTATCCGACACTTCCCCTGTCATCCAACCGAGCACTACTCCCCCTCCTCCTTCATAGATGTACTTAGTTTATGGACAGCATCTAATAAATATTTTCTATTAATTATACCTTCCTTGTCTCTAATCCATTAGTGTAAATATGTAGATTCTCCCCAAATGCTGTGCATTAAAAAACAACTCCCACCCTATTGCTAAATAATTTCCTGAATATAGCCATGGCTAGAATTATTATAATATTATAATAGGATTATGAAAACTAAGTTTACACTCAGGCTTGCCACGAGGGAGTAATGACTATCAGTACCATGCTGGGGACTTCCAGGGGCCGGGGCCCAAGATACCGATTTAAAAGTTTAAAAAAAAATTAGCAGATGAAAAAAATGCAAAATAAAATTTGAATTCCAAGCAATACCCCATACTAAAGAACAGTACATGTCCAGTCCCCCATATTGGGTCTTACTGGCATTTGTCCTGAAGCTAAATTTGCCACACAAAGAGAGTAGAGCTGTAAATAAAGTTCAATTTAAATTAGGGATGGGACCTCAAATCCCCAAGGATAATTGAGATTCGAGACTCAAAACCAAAAATATATATTTTTCAATTTAAATTTGTTTTAGAGCTCTAATACTGCTTATTCATAGTTCCTCTTATGTTATGTTTATAGTTTTTTCCAAGATTCAGATTGGACCCAACTATAATTTAAATACTTCATTATGTGCATAGCTTCTGGAAAGACTTTATCAATCCCTCACCCCACCCTACACCCTAAACCCGATTGGAATAAACTCCTCCCTCCCCCTGATATTCTCAAACAAGAACCTGAAAGATGAATTTGTATCAAACTCTAAATTACTTCCAAAGGCGTCCAATCATCAAAATCGCTTTTGAGAGCATTTAATTTTTAACAATTTGCCGGAAGAAGCCCACTCTAAATAGCTTCAAGAAAAATTTAATTTTCAAAGACTTTCCAGGCGAGCCCATTCCAAAAAGCTTCTAGAGTCGATCAATTTTCTGGGGTAAGACCTCTTAAAAATAAATTCTATAATAGGCATTTAATTCTAGATGAAGACCACTCTAAATATGTTTTAGAGGCATTCAAATTTCAAAAGGTTTATAAAGGTTTATGGGAAAGGACCACTACAAATAGCTTATAGAAGGGTCTAGTTTAAAAAAATAAATCCTAAATGAAGGTCACTGTAAATATATTTAATTTCTAAATATTTGATTTTTTATAGCTGCCCCCTAGACAAATAAGGTTTTGCTGCATCAGAAGTCAAATATTGCAATAATATTTTGATAAACTAATCTTGCTCATAAGGAGATTAATTTAACTTTAATTTATATCATGTTTAATGTTTTTTAAGTGTATATTTGGGTCTAGTAAATATGCATGCTTATCTTACAAAACTCATCATTTTATATTAACGATGGGTAAATGTTTGGGATGCAACTGTAATATTAATGAAAACAAACATGACAACTGCTGTGTTTACATCACAATAACTTCTTACAATGATTATGAAAAAATGTTTTCATCATCACAAAAACATTCTCAACAGAAAGAATAAAAAGGAAGTAATTTGATGGACTTATGTTTTTACAGCTAACACACTAAAAAGAATTAGGCTTGTTTTTGCAATGTTTTGTTTTTAAATATACATACAATAAATACTTATATTTATGGAAGAAATTAATTCTAAGATGTATTCATTAATGCTCAATTCCTACTGTTCATACATGCTGTTTATTTAGCACGAAAACTAAACTCTTGCATAGCTATTTGTATAAAACTGAGTTTTTTTTAGACAAAAAGTTTCTTGTGATAATTCAGTGCTATTAAGTGTGCAAATAATGTAAACAAAGCAAATGACCTAAATTTATCCCCCATAATTGTTGTTGTTGGTGCTTAAAAAAATATCAACCTTAATGATCAATTCTGAATTTGGGGGGTAGTTTTCACAATACATATTTAATATTGATCTCAATCAAGTGTTGTGAATTAGCTATTTGCTCCAAGTCATGTTTCTACTCACAGTGATGTGTCCCCCTCCTCTCCTTGCCCATCCACCCCACAGCCCTTAAGGACTCAGCTCACAGGCACCAGCTTAAACTTAAACAGTTACTTTAGCCTGTTCTTAGTTCTTTAATACATAGTCATTTTTTTTCATTTTTCTACAATATCTCGATTTGAAAATATTATATAACATATAGTCTATCAATATAATGGTATGCTCTGCTTGTTTAAGTTGAGTGAGCCATGATATTATATAATACTTTCAATGTGTACTTGCAGAGGGGGTGGAGTGGGAGGTATGATCAGACCAATAGGAGGGGGAAGGAGGAACTTTCCTTTAGAACCCCTCTCCCCCCTTAAATATGAAATCTTGTCTACATCCCTGTTATTCAATATATATATATATATATTCTAACAAACTATCCAAAACATACACATTACACATAGACAAAAACCATAAGAATTCTTCCAAAATCGCCCACAAGTACAAAATAAATTTTTTGTCTTGTACTTTAAATTTTTATTAGATAAACATTCTTTAATATACGGCATTCACGATAGGTCTTTGCCTGGATGACAGTATGAAAATCATATGTTTAGGCTTTGGGTTGCCAACACATGTAAAAGATCACAGTTTTATTATAAATGTAAAGATCTTTAATTACCTGTTATATATTACATTTAAAATAAGGTAAACTTAAGTTTTCTCATACTATTTCATTTTTTTAAATAATTTATTTTTATCCAACTTGAAACAATATTTTAAACATAATTAAACGTACTTATTTTTCATTTTGGAACGTTACTGATTTTGTGTAATATAGTGCACACATCAATCTTTTAATACAGGCACACATCAATCTTTTAATACAGGCATCGTATTTACTTGTAAAAGAGAAAATTGTTGTCATTTTTTTGCATACAATAAATGATTTTATGATTATTTTATTGTAGTTCAAAATATTTAACTGAATAAAATATTTTCATCAACTGCGTGTCTGCATCATTGTAAAAAACTTGTTTACCGTTATGTTCAACCATATGGTATTAGATTCGTCAGTGGTCATTTTGAAGCTATGTTCGTTATAAGTTTTTGTGAAAGTGGTGCAGATATTTTTTTAAGGGGAATAAAACTATAAATAAACTTTGTGTCCGACCTCAAATAAATATATAAGTAATATTGGCCTAAATTACTGTGGTTAACTGTCAGATTAATATATTACCATCTGTTTTCATTACGGTCATCCAAAGTGATAGATGTCAGCTGTTGGCGTAGTGATATATTAGGGATTAAATCTAGTAACATTTCGAGCTGTCATCCAGGTAAACTTAGCTCATGAATGCCTTATACTTAAATTATTCCAAATGTGATTGAAACTATTGTGCAGTGTGAATTCTACTTTACAAGTTTAACATTGTAGATTACTCCCAACTACAAACAATACATACAAACTAATAACTGAAAAAAATGCCTCACATCCATTATATTTAACAATAAAGTTTCTCTAGCGTAGATTAGGTCGGCTCTTCCCGATATTATATTTCCCCTTCTTCCCACGTTAGTGCAAACATTTAACAACATTCAAAATCATTAAAACTAAAATTAATGCAATATTAATTTTACATTTTAATGTCTTTACATGATGACTAAGTAACAATTCAATTATTATTTTGCAAATAAATTTGCTTTTAATAGTTATATTTACAACTTTATGTGTAAAGAAATATCAAAAAGTTTAGCTAAATAAAAAGATAAAATAGAGGAAACATTCTAAATTTCGTATTTAATACTAATGTCATAATTATGCTACAATGACTATAGAAATTTGTGTTTTCTTTATGTTGATAAAGGCATTTAGCTGTGTGTTGTCTTTTAACATGCTTCACTTATTAATAGGATTATTTATGTGAGACACGCAATTGCTAGCCATTAGGCAGTTTAATTGATCAAGTAAATGAGGTATTTTAAACTTTAACAACACTTAAACAAAAATTATACAACAAAACATGTAAAAAATAAGTATAATGACTAATAAATGATCAAATTTGATCACAACTTCACCAGTCAACAATAATAGACTTACAAAGTTAAATTCATATTGTAGCTTAAATTTTTTTAAGATGCTAACTATGCATTTTTGCACACATCAAACACAAAATCATAAAACAATACTAATAACAGAGTTTTAATATTCATTAACCAAGAGGTCTTTCATTGTAAACCATTCCTATATTTAAAACTCACAAACAATCTTAACTAAAATTAAGGAATAAAAAATAAAAATAAAAAAAATAGTGAAAATTCCTCATTTCTTGCGATAAAATAGCACTAGTAAATGCTTAGAGTGTGAACAATTACTTTAGTAACAGTAGAAAGCCAGACTCCATTTGTTGGACCAGACACAAAAATAATTAATTGTTATTTGCTTCCACTAATGACTTCATTTGTTCATCAGTTCCATCATTTTGTTAGTCAGCAACTGAAAGAAGTAGAAAAAGGAAATTAGTTTATTGGTATTTTTGATTTAAAATATGGATATATATCAAAGAGAGACTTTTGACTATACTATTAGTTATATTTATCTATTTTATTTAAATAGTTTCTGATCTTGGTCATTTCAGAGAGAACAGTCAAAGATTATCAAAATATCTCATTAATCTGTGTCATTTCTTGTGATTGAATGGGCAATTCTTGTAACAATTTTAATATATGGTATTATATATATATAATGTTGTTACATGATCCATGTATATATAGAGTATGTATTATTTACATATAAAATACCATATATTCAAATTCTTAAGTTCAACCTCAATTCTTCGATTCTCGATTCCGATTTTTGAACAATTCCTTTTTCATTATTTTTGCAAGCATTATTGCATAGAAAATCTAACGTGCTTGATACCCTACTCCCCCCTCAATGTGAAACTTTGACTCGACCATTACAACACATGATCTCTTGAAACTTTAATCTCACAATCTTATAAATATATTTTAAACACACTAAAAGTTTTCAAGACAAAAAATTCATAACTCAAAATTAAATCAATAAATTGCGGATTTTATAACGAAAAGAAGAACACATTTCACATGTTACAATAATTTCAAGTTGTCCACCATAACTGGTCACGTTAGCTCGCCAGAAATGAGTGAAGCAGTTTTGGCAACAATATATCAATAATCTATTGATTTAAAATAAATACAAGATTTTTGTTCCATTTTTATTAACTACGTCGATTTTTGTTCTATATTTATTAAACCTGTCTTATTCAAAGAGCTAAATAAAACATTAAAAATTGAAACGCAACAAAGACTATAACTACAGGAGAGCGGCCATTTTAATTTGATAAGAATATCTTAGCTTTCGATATACATGTTGTGATATATCAACTAATGATAGATACTGTCATAACGTCAGGGTCTTATTATATTTGGGATCATACAATATTCAAGCCATTATGATATCTTTATAATTTGCCAGTATTTAAGGGAAACGGCAACAAAATTAATGAGAGATAATCTATTATTACCTATTTTGAATGTTGCTGTTTTGTTTAGTTGCCATTTTTATTGATAACTAAGAATCGAGTAGCCAGAATCGTAATATTAAGCACGATTCTCGATTCTTTCAATACCAGTAAGAATTGACACACACACGCACACACGCACGCACGCACGCACACACACACACACAAACTATGGAGGTATTTTGATCATCTTTGACCATGATCTCTCTGAAATAATATAGATTGGAAACTATTTAAATAACTTAATAATTTGTATTATGTTTTCAAGTGTAATGCTGAGCTTGACATGTTTTCTAAGAGTTTGAAGCATCTTCAAAATTAACCTCATTATAATAAATATATTAAGAGAATTATTTTGAATGAGTAGTTTGATTCACAAATTTAACATTATAAATTCACATAAATAAAGGGGAAAAAACGCTGCACCAAATGGCTGTATTTAATCAACAGTGAAAGGGGGAAGGGCAAAGAATTTACCAGCATGTCAAACGTTACAATTAAAACGCAACAATTATATCTCACAATACAATGGATTAAATTATAAGGAATAGTCAGCACACTTAACATAGTGATATTGGAGTAGAAATTCTTTATATAAAACATAAAAAAAACAAAAAAAAACACATTTCTAAGGACAACCTTCACTGTAAGAGACAACTTCTTCAGGTCAATAGAGTGGACTGATATTATTTGGACTGCAGTCGACAGCCAACCTTCCAGTCTTACCAAGAACATCAGTCTACTTTCTTAACCTGAAGAAGTTGTCTCTGACAGTCGTCCTTAAAAATGTGTTTGGGTGTTTTTTTTAGTAATTCATCTAAAAAAAATCTGTTGGTCTGTTTCTACCCTTTAATTTAAAACTAAAAACTAAATACATCACAGTATTTTTTGGGGTACACCATGCGCCTTCTTTATATGTCAATGCCTTCTGATACATGAGCTCAATGAAGTATTTCATCAATTTAGTCTTTAGCCACAAAAGCTTGGGCGTGCATGGCTAAGTATTATATTACAAATGAATTATGCACTCACAGCTTTGACTTCAGGATCCTTGACAAGGATGAGTTTGCCTTGCTCCGAGGAACCAAACAAACCCAATACTTTCTTCTTGCTTTCCCCAGTGGAGAGGAATATTCCTCGCTCCATTATTCGTGGAGGAGATGTCATGCTGTTCCACGTGTAGTCCCAGTCAACCTAGCACCATGTAAATAAGGTCATAACACCAATTATAAATAATGTACAACACTTTGGACAAAAATTTATAATATAAGGAATGTACTTATATGTTACACATACTTAAATTGATTAGTATAACTTTGGACAAATAGTAAAATTATTTTAAGTAACATTTTATATGTGTAAAATAAATCAAAGTATTGTCATCTTTTAATTTTAATTTTAAACCGAGTTAAGGAATAATGACAACAGTTATAAACACTACCTAACAACACTTTAGTGATTTACTAGCTACTTATATAACCTTTCCTAACTTCATTCTAAGCAAATCACAACCACCACACTGAGCTAATAGGTATGTCAAAGCATGAAAACTTTAATACAGTAACAAGAGCACAAAAGTGTGCGATCAATGAATCAGATTACTTTAACTTATCTGAGAATAAAGTTTTTCTACAAAATATTATAGAAAAAAAATTCAAATTATTCCATTTAATGTGATATTCTACGTATAATAACTATATGAAAGGATAACTCATGATCTACACACCTGCCATCCACCAAAGATGTCGTTGTGTACTATGTACATGACCCTCTTATCCGTCAACATGAGTACAACTTTGGCCCCAGGCACAATATTCATGTGGAATACATACACATCAGTATTTGCATAGCGGCCTTTGTCCAGCTCCTGGCAAGACACACAAATACTTAGCAAGCCTCATCAAGTTGAAACTACATGTTGCTTACAAGATACTTTGACACTGCCCTAATCAATGTGGTTTTACCAGTTTTATGATAAAATAAATATGATTTGAAAATAGCTTTATGCAATTAGAAGGTATGTTAGAACTATTTTAATAAATCATGTATCAAAAATAGTATTAAGTTTTAATTAAGTTGTACTGTAGGGGTTTGCGATCATAAGGTTTTTCATATGAGTTGAACTTAAGCAAACTTCTTAGAAAGCTCCAGAGAATCAAGTCAGGCAGAGTGATTTCATATCAATCAATCTTGAGAGTTTTTCATAAATACCCTGAACATTGAGTTAAGTCGAGCTTGGCTTGAGTAAATATATTATCTTAAAACATAATTATGTTAGTAAATATATTTTAAACTTTTTTAACTAGTTAAGAAAAATCAAGCCACAGTATTAATTTTTAATTAACTCTTAAATATACTGTAATAGTAACTTTAAATATATGATACAATTCAATATTTTAAGTACATATATATCAAATCTGAATTTTAAATTTTCTTTCGAGTCCTAGAATCTTCTTTAAAAATGTACAGTTAGTGAATAGTATCGTTATTTGTATTGATTTTTTTTCCAGCCTTGTGCTTCTGTCATTTTTGTAGGTCCCATTTCGATAAACACATAAGCGGCACAATGCACTAATTAAGCACGCTAGTCCATCAAGCTATAAAAACAAGGTTAAGTAAATAAAAGTAATCACAGTGTCACAGCTACAGGAAAATATCACATTTAAACGTCACAGCCTTCTCAAATTAAAGTGAGTAAACTTCATTCTGTGTATGCGAGCTGTAGGCTTACCTGGCGACAAATCTTAATGAGCAATGGAGGAGGCTGTGAAGGTCAAAGCACCCGTCTACTCTACTTGTGCCGCGGATCTCAATACTATTCAAAACCTTAGCTCAATCGGTAGCATGACTGCCTACTGAGCTAAGGATCCCGGGTTCGATTCCCGACATAGCCAAAAAATTGATCATTTGTGAAATGGAGGTTTACCCTTTCATAGGGATGAATTAATGGCCAGGGACTGGATGCTGTACCTGTCCTAGTCTTAAGTTAGATTATAAGACATATGAAGCCGACAGGCCTAGCCAGCCTGTAGCGGAAAATAAATGGCTTGAATAAAAAACTCACCCACGCCACAGACTGGAGGCAGTAATGGATGTAAAGATGTAAAATAAAATGTACTGTCACCCAAGCCAAATCGATTCAAATATTTGCCATTTGGAGGACCGGAGTTCTCCTTTAGTTGGAGTTTCATCTGATCACCATTTTACACAAAAAGTGTAATCAAGTTTAAATTGTATACATAATTTTAACAACACATTTAAATTCATTTTATATTTTTACATTTATAAATTTTTTTTATATCTCGATGGCACCTCCCTCCAGCTCAGCACCTGGAGCGCCTGGCCCTGCTGCCCCACCCTCGATACTTAATATGTTATTGCACTGATCTATTTGTGTAATACCAGCAGTAAAAATAGATAATTTTCCATACCTTCTTTATCTGTCTTGTACCTTCCTTCATTCAACAAAATACACTACCTTGTTTGTTGTTTGGGTTATTGCTCCCTAATCCCCTTTCCTAACCCTAACTGCAAATTTCACAAAAATCACCTTGACAAGTAGAGAAAAAGATTTACCAACAAGTCGTCCATCACCAGAAACTCAAGAGAACAAAGATAAACAGCTTTATACAACAAGTTTGAGTATCTATTAGATTCTAGGTCCAAAAAATTAGCATATCCCTAGCTTCAAGTCATCTGGCAGTCATATATATCATTTGAATTTCAAAAAATACATTTAAGTTGGCACACTCGATAATACTCTTAGAATTGTTAGAATTTTACCAATAACTTATTTTAGCAAATTCATAATAAATATGATAGTTGACTTGCATACGATCTAGCTTTTTCTTTTAACAATTTATTCAAATTAAAAGGAATTATTAAAAAAAGAATTTCACAAAAAATAAAAAACATTACGTGCACGTTTAACCTGGTTAAAAATTGAAATTGTAATTTTTCGACGCAACTCACATGGAGCAATTTGTTGCCTTCAGACTCTAGTTTAACATAGGGCCGCACTAATCCATCTTGTTGGAAAAACCGGGGAGATCTCAGCCGAGTCACCTCGTCCCCCATTTCTGTGGCTCTAAATAAACATACATAGCAATAAATCTGAAGCTCCCAGTTAATAAAGATGTACCAAATTGTGTTTAAATTTGATCAATATTTTGTATGATCTGGATTCATATAATGGAGACAAACACACAAATAAAAGCATCTCCTGTTAATAGTTTTTTTAGCACCAAGTTTTACTACCCCACCTATGTATTAATTACATTAATGTGTTAGGGATTAGGAAGGTTGTGTAGGAAGTGTACCCATATTTGTGTGGAGGGAAAGTGGAAACAAACCTCAGTACACCTGACTGGGATCGAATCCCAATCTCCCCGTCTTTGGCAGTCTAGTCTATTGTTGGACTAGCACCTTATACGATTTGGCGGGTAAGTATAATAGTTAAATACTCAAGTATTTTATATTGTTTTACTCATATAAAACATGTTTTAAATTTAGTTTGAACTAGATTAGGAAAAGCTATAGTTTTAACCAGTATTGAGTTTGGGTTATATTACTGTCCAGGTTAAACATAACATCTCACCGTCATCTATTTAAATAACGCCAGAAAAGAGGATTGAACCCTTTTATATGAATGTAGCTTTATTATTATTATTGAATTTATGACTACTTTTTAGTATTATTATAATAATGTTTCAATTTTTATCTATTATAATAATTATTAATTTGGTTAATACCCACCTAGGTGGCCGCATGGTCTCGCATTATGCTAGACTACCGATGACAGGGCGATCGAGGTTCAAATCTTGATGGGTGTACTGAGGTGTTTTTTCCTCAAAATGGTTTTCCCCTCTACTTCCACACAAATGCTGGCACAGTACTTATGACTATAACCTTCCTCATCCCTAAAACCATTAACGTAATTAGTACATTAGCATATAACCCAAACAGATAGTAAGAAGCAGTGCTAAAAAAATTTGTTATTGAGCTAATGCGTCACTGTGTTGAATCTGTTTATTTGTGACTAACACTAAATAAAATAAAGAGAAGAGAAGAGCCCACCTCTTGACAGCATCCAGGGAGCCACTTGCAAAGTCGATGACACCAGCAGTGGGCCGAGTGACCAGACCCATCATACCCTTTCCCACACCTTTGAAAAATCCTTCTATACCTTCCTCCCTTGCCCCAGAGATGGGCTTCATTATCACTCCAGACACACCATCCACAACACCCTAACAACACAGAAAGAGACTATAATGGCAGATATGTTGGCTGCTGCACAACTTTATAGAATCCGCACTGTTATGTATTTTTTAATAGCACCATCAAGAGTTTATTATTTTTGTTCACCCTTATAATTGATTACTAATGGATAGAGCCCCGTAAAAATGGTATTATTTTTAGTACATTTCGTTTTTTAAATCTCATTTTTCAGTGTTATTTTGTGTTTATTCAAAATTTCATGTTATCTGAGGTAGTTTAAGTATTATTTACATATCGAGACATTGTATACAAAATTAAAATTTATCATTGAAACCTTATATATTTGCTTTAAAATGCTTTATAAAGTTTGTATGCATATTTCT
This sequence comes from Timema monikensis, assembly GCA_902151445.1. Lineage (NCBI taxonomy): Eukaryota > Metazoa > Arthropoda > Insecta > Phasmatodea > Timematidae > Timema > Timema monikensis. Next base: position 265,031 of record CABFVZ010000920.1, read on the forward strand.
CAATTTTGTGGCCTAAAGTTATCTTACACTACAACAAAATTCTAATCAAATTACAGCATGGTCAAAATTTCTTCTTAATTTTGTATTTAAAGATTTTTTGTTTTGTAAAAGAGGTGTTATTTCATTTAATAGGAGGATTTCCTGTAAGACAATTTCGTTTTATTTTGCTTTTCAAAAACATTCTATCATATCTAAAAACTATCAAAGTAAAAAGTACTTGATTCTATTTTTGTATGACATATTTCACTTTATCGCGTCTCACCATTTTTACAGGGCTCTACTAATGGATTAGCAGCTTATGTTTTTTTCTATATATTATTATTATTATGTTATTAATCCATATTGTTGTAATACACAAAGCTAATGTATGAGGTGTAACTACTAAATAATTGGACTTATTTTTTTGGCACTAACCTGAGGTCTCAGCAGCAACCAGCAGGGTCAGATATTGATCTGTTCTTTTCTCCCTCTACCTTCCAAATTTCAAGGTCGTGCAACCGACAGTTCAGCCATAGCCTTTGTTTGAAGTGGACCGTGTACCTTAACTCTGTCGGAATTATGTTGAGTGTAAAAGGTGAGCAGCGTGTCAGCGTGAAGTTTGTGAAACTTGGGAGATCCACTACAGAAACTTACATTTGTTAAAGGAAGTTTATAGTGATCAGTGTTTATCTCATACTCATGTGTTTGATCGGTTTAAAAATATTAAGAAGGGGAGGAAAGATATTGAAGACAACCCATGCCCTGGCCGTCCTCGCACATCGAAAAGAGATATTATTGGGGAAAAAAAAAAAAAAANAAAGAGTAAATATTTTTGAAAAAATCTACACCTGAGAATTCGAGTAATTACTGACTTGGTTAAGTATAAGGAAACTGTTCTATAAATTTTACATGAAAATTTACACATGAAAAAAGTTTGCTCTAAAATTGTGCTAAAACTGCTCATTCCTGGGCAAAAGTAAACTCGAATGAACATTTGTGCTGACATCCTTCATAACATTGAAAATGTGATAACTTGTGACGAATCGTGGGTTTTTCAGTTCGACCCTGAAACTAAGCGCCAATCCATACATTGGAAGAGTCCCAAGTTCACCGATACAACAACAAAAAATCACAAATGAGAAAGTCAAAATTCAAAGCAATGATGATAGTTTTTTTTTATAGCTGAGGGATTGTTCACATTGATTGAGTATATGAAGGTCAGACTGTTAATCAGGTTTACTATAAGGAGGCAGCCCTTCGTGAACGCATAAGAAGAAGGCCTGAAATGTGGGAGAAAGGCTCCTGGATTCTTTATCAGGACAACGCACCAGTACATAAAGCGCTGTCCATCCATAGGTTTTTGGTGAAGCAACGCCCGCCTTACCCACCTGATCTAGCCCCGTATGACTTTTTTCTGTTCCTGAAGATCAAGTATGCACTAAAAGGAACTCGTTTCGAGTCTGTTGATGCTGTGAAAGAAAAAGCAACGAAGCTCATGCACAACCTCTCAGAAAAGGAACTGAAACATTGCTTCCAACAGTGGAAGATTCGTATGGTGAGGTGTAGGGATCAGGGATTGGACTACATTGAAGGTGATAACATGTCCATTGAGTAATTTTGTAAATACAATTTTTTAGAGCATCAGTCTGGTTATTTAATAGCTAAACCTCATTTATTTTTTTCTAAGACTTGAGATGGGTATTTTTTCAGTGCTAGCCCCTTAGAGGTCTCAACATTAATAATGTAAGATGAAATGAAATGGAAGAAAACATATATTTAATATGGTTGTATATCTGTTGTATAATCTAGCATATCTGCAACTTGAGTGAAACATGAACTGACCATGACAAGCCCCTTCCCACTGCGTGCCAGCCCCATCTGTACATTGGCAGGTCTCTGGTGCATAGCTTCTCTTCTCTTACGCTGGTAGTCCTTATCAAATGATAGAGCAGCAATGCCTTTACCTGGAAGTACATCCAACATTATTTACCATGGTTAATATAATATTATTATATGGATAATTTTGAATTTAGCTTCTCTTTTGCCCAACACTGGTTGATAGAATTTTAAAATTGTGCTAGCAATAATAGGTCCAATTTACACCTAGCCACATAAATGTTTGTATAATGTTGAGTCACACCATTATTGTATATTTATAAGCTATTCATCTCTTTATGTGAGGATAAGAATATTTGTTTACTAGTGTTTGAACCTACTCTTTTAATAACTGTGGTGACTGGTATGTGGTGGATTCTGGTGGTGAAAGTTGGCAACTATTACAAGCTTTTTATTTTCTTGTATTAATGTCAGGTTTCTAAGTAAGTGTTTATTTTTAATAAGTGGAAAGATGAGTAATAGCCTATTTCTGTTCCTAGCTCTTGTAATTGGCTGAGAAAAATGTGCGCAAAGGCCTCTCATCTCTTTATTGGTTTGAGTTACTACAGTTGACCTTGCAGTCCAGGGGTAAGGTGTCGGACTTTTGTGATGGGAGTCCGGGGTTCAATCCTCGGTTCTGGCACAGATTTATCTGATTGCAAAATACTTCCTTCACCTCTGACAAGACGTGTATTAATCACAACTTGTGAATGTGTAGCATGCCAGGCTTCCACCGTTGTTCAGATACCACGTTAAATTGTAGGTCCTCCATTTCATCTCACAATCACCCTACCATTATAAATTAGTTTAAGTGCGTACAACTCGAACAGGTAGTAAGATGTAGTGCCATTCTGGCTCTGGTGACCCTTCAATAAAGCCACATTTTTTTTTTCCATTTGGTTGGTGGCGTTTATTACCTTTTGAATTCAACTATCAAGTTTAAATTATTATTTTTATTTCCCTAGTGCTAGCCAAGAACTCGTTCACAACTTTTTGTCTAACTATTGCCATATAGATTTAAAATGTTATGTTTATTTGTAAGATTCATAACTTTCTTTTTAGCCAAAATCCAAAGGAGGATAGAATAGCAAGGACAACACACTTAACAAAAGATGGTAGGCCTCAAAGTTCACAATTAAAACACAACAAAACATACAATTATGTAATTTTTGGGGTCAGCAAAAGCTTCTGCACCAAAAATTACAAAATTTTGTTTTTTAATTGTGGGCTTTGAGGCCTACCAAGTTTTGTTAAATTTGTTGTCCTTGTCATTCTATCTTTCAATGTCTAAGTTAATTAAGCTGTATAGTGCCATTTGTCCTTTGACTATGGATATTAAATTATGCTCTTCCTGTAAATTACTGTAGGCCTAGCTTGGATTTTATTACTAACTTATCATTTTATGAATTAATTTTTAAGACAAAAGTTTTAAACAGAGATGGGTTGATTCTTTTAGAAAGGTTGCTTTGTGTTTTTATTCTTCATAGGACTGTAAATGTTAAGATAAAATAATTTTTGGGGGGTTTTTAATTGTAATTATGTATTGTGCCTTGTGCACTGTGCACTTTGCAGGCTGGGTTTGCCTGAAAAGTCTTTCTTTTTTACAAGATGATCAAATGACTGCTGTGAGAATATAAATAGTATTAGGTCTAACTAAAACTGAATGTAATTTTACCCCTTTTGTTTTATGCCTGTTGAAAACTAAGGGACAAAATACCTTTTATCGGAATCAATTAAAAAAAAAAGTAATGTATTGTTTTATGTTCCTCCAAAGTAATCTGCATTTGGATTTTAGATAACTTAACTATCTCATTCAAGTAAAAACATTTGTTTTTAATATCTTTCAACAATTATTACCAATTTAATTTCTACTGTTTTCATAATCAATTTTTAACTCAATAAAATATTCTATGTTTTTCTACATTTGTAATATGTATTTAATTAATTTGTTTATTTATTCATGCTCGTAAAATTAATAAAGTTGTTATAGCATGAGATTCCGACCTATACTCCATTCACGGTAGGAATTATTCTCTGAAAGGTCTTTTTTCCTACCAATATCCTACTATATAATAGATTTCTGGTAGGGAAAAAGGTCTTTCAGAAAACAATTCCTACGGTGAATGGACTTTACCCCTCACACTCCACTGTCTGAAATACCGTAAAAGAATCAGGGACCTTGCCATACATTTGTAAATTTCATTTTACCTCTTTCAGTACAATTTTTTGGTGCATGCATAAATTTGATTACCTTACATTGTTTGTTGTTGTGTTTTTTACTATTTATTAATTATTTTTACAAAAAAGTTATCTATGTGTATATAAGATGAAGGCATAGTATAAAGGATAGGTTTAATTTCCTATGTTCTCTCAATGCATATATGTTTAAATAACAGAAAATAAGTCAAATTTTTTTATCTATCTTGAGTTTAAAAAATGGATGTAATAAAACTATTTCAACAAATAAACCAAATGAAAAAGTTGCTTAAAAAGAAACTAGACTTTGCAAAATAGCTATTGGACCAACCTACTGCTCCAGTGATGCGAGAGACAGCCCCCGCTGCCCCTCCCACAGTATGCCCAAATAAACTTCGCACTCCAAGGACTAGGCCCTCAGCAAACTCTCCAGGTCCTTGAATAGCTCCCTAAAATCAATTATACAATCACAACAACAAAATACAAGAGGTTTACAAAGATTTGAAAATGTTACAGGTATCTGTTTAATGTCAAAATAATTACCAACTTATATGTAAAAAATATTTTTTATAAAATAACTTTTCATTTAGGTATTGGTAAATATAGAGAATAAATTATCAATAGAAAATATGAAAATCTCTTGTGTACTAGAATGTAGGAATTGTGATCAATTTTAGGAAATTGGTAGCATTATCAACATTATTTAACTACTAAAAGAGATAAAAAAAATGATAATAATGCATGCACAATTTTCTAGAAAACATAGCAGGACCATGGTTACACTTAGAACACAGTGTTTATGTTTCTACAATCTTTCATTTGTTTTAAATTTTACCATCTAGAACTCTAGAAAAAGCTCAATAAAAATGAATTAATGTTATTGAGTACCTGGAAGGGCTCATAGAAGAGGTCCTCAACTCCCTGGGTGAAACCAATCACTAGCCCATAAGGATTACCAATCACATCCAGTCCTAGTACCAACACATACATCTGCTTCAGACCTTGGCCCACATAATGCATTGTTGCCTCAGATATCAGCTGGCCTTGTGTTAGAAAAGTATACTGACGTTCAAAATATGCCAATCTAAAAAAAAAGTTTTTAATTGTGAAATTTTATTATCAATGCAATTCTTAAAACATAACATATTTTATTTGCCCAAAGAGAGTTCAGTCATTTCTGCAGGTTTAGTATTAATAATTGCCTATAGATTTGTACCACCCAATTAAAAAAAATATGTAGTTGATAATATTTTTTCTTTGTCTTTAAAGAAGTAGAAAGTTGAGATGATGATCAACCAACAAACCTCCTAATATCTAATAAAACTTTCAAATTAAGGTCAAATAATGTTGAAAGACTCGTATTTGCAGCACAGATAATAAATATATATGAGTCTGGTCTGGTTTTAAGGCAACAAATAGGTTGGGATTTGAATCTTGGTCAGGCGTGGTCAGGCGTACTCTAGGTGTTTATCCCTACGTGATTTCCTATGTTTCCTCCACACAAATGTGGATATATTTCCTTTTGATTAAAGAGTCATCCTCTTTACTCCGTTAGTGTAGTTAAATGCAGACATCCCAAACAGGTGGTAAGACACGGTCTAACGAAAGAAAAACAATTATAGAAGAATAAGAGGGTGTGAGCTTTTACAATAAAAATATAGCTCCAAATTTTAAATTTAAATTATAGCACCACATCTTACTATCCATTCAGGTTATATGCTTAAGTACTAATTACGCTAATGGGTTCAGAATTGGGAAGCTTGAATTTAGAGGAAATGAACTCAAATTTGTGTGGAGGTAGAGTGGAAAACTATTTAGGAAAAACCACCCCCAGTTCACTTGATTAAGATTCAAACCTCGGTCTCCCCGTCCTTGGCGGTCTAGCTCAACATGAAATTAGCACATTAGTTAGCTACACCACCGAGGCGAGTGTATAGGTCCAAAAGTTCACATTTAAAAAACACCACAAAAATGTTCAGGGCACTTCAGAGCTAACATCTATAAAATTATAGTAGCGATAGTACAGATCATTGAAACTTACAGTGCAAAACATTCTGAAATTGTAACAATGTTTGCACCAAATTTATTGACGGTACATACTTGAAAACCACATCATGGACATCTGTGAGAGTGACCCCCAGACTCTGCATGAGGACAGTTAAGAATCGAGGTGCCTCCTGAGTAACCTTCTGACCAGAGGTACCACCACTCAGAGAGAAACTTAGATGGATCTGCAACAACACATTTGCTATAGCTTAACATACATGAGAGTTAAATACATAAATTAAGTCTAAATACAATTTCTAAAGATTAATATAACATACTTAAATACTATGTAGTGAAATACTTTGCATAAGTGTATTTACTAGATGAGACTTGCCTTAAAAGGAGAGAAATGAAGTAGATCATAGAAGTTCTTCTGTTCCTGAGAAGACTGTAAAGTGACATGAGCCAAAAGAGGTTTTTCAACCAAACCTAGATCTTCTTTAAATTGTTCAACCTGCAATGAAAATAACAACCTTAAACCTCTCAAAGTATTTGTTCTTCTCAGCCATTAAGTGTTAGTGAACTTAAAATGTAATCTTTCAGATATAAAAGCTAACCTCTTCAACTTCAGATGTTTCCTCAGCCTCAAACATCTCCAACAAAGCATTGATGAAACCAATATCTATCTTAACATGGAATTCTTGAATTAATATTTTGAAGTACTTAAACTGTTGGACGGCACTGTATGGCATAACTCTTTGGACGATGCTGAGCTCAGCAAATGGTTTTAAAGCTAAACACAGAAGAAACATAGCACTCATACAATAGTCACTTCACTCAAGAAATATGGTAATGCACAAATTACAATGCATTAAATTATATTATATTTGGAAGAAGGTATAGGAAAGGTGGATAGAAACATATAAAAGGGGGACAAACACAATATGGCTTTTACAATGAAAAGAACACAGTTCACACTTTACACTGCTGCCAATGTACAAAGAAGTAATGGTTGCCTATTAAAGAAAATTGATCATCACCGCCCAATCCTCCGACCTAGGTTTCATTCTATCGAAACTCGTCAGGGAGGAGTGTGAAACGCGCAACGCAAATTCCTAAAAGAGAGAACCAAAAAATAAAAGGGAGAAAAAGGAAAAAGGTAAAGAATGGTAGGACACAGAGCTAGGAACATGTAAAAGGTATAACATAAAGGACAAACATTAAACATGCATTAAATTCAAAATGGAGCAATCCAGTGTTTTGTTATTTGTATTCTCTTCTTTCTTATAAGTGTTTGATAAAGGCAACAATGCCGAAATTTTATTCTATTTGTGTTAAAATGTGTGTGCGACTACTTCTACTATAGAAGACAGAAGAAGATGTCACCTTTGTGCCTTGGATTCTTCCCACATTTTTCCTCTCTCCTTAGGTGGGCTTTCTTCATCAAATTTACTCTTAGTAGTTTATTTATTCTTTTTCTTTAGTTTTATCAATTTACTTTATTATAAAATTATTTAGCCATTGGGCCACCTCATTTTTAAATAATGCATAAAAAAAATTAAATTCCCCTAGAAGAATGATTAAGGTAAGACAGTTGTAGTGTGATAGTTTACTCACCAGTGTCAGCAGCCACACTCTTAGGTGGTGGTACGGGTGCCAATATAACTGGGAACACACAATCGAGCATTTGGTTGTCTATCTGAAGCCGGTTGACCTTCGCATGGAGCTGTAGCTGATGTGGCGATGTTTTCATCTGGAACCACAACCCAGTCTGGAAGGTTCGACGCAGCCTACGTTTGTTGGGACGTAGCATCTCCTCTGCTACAAAATCCACCTGTCAAGGTCATTTGCGGTAGTATTGTTAGAATTATTTTTACATTTTCGTTTACAAATCCGTAATACAAATTCAAAATTATTTCAAACAAAAATGAGAGAAAACACTATTTATATGAAACATTCAAGAAACTTAGGTTAGTTGAGGAGAGAAAGATAATTGTGAAATTTCAGGAAATAATTAAAATAATTATTTAATTTGTTAAATAAGTAAAAGATAAACAAAGTAATTAATCAAAATAGCTGAATCAAATTATATTTTGGTACAACTTTAGTCTAAAAACTTGTCTGGATTTTCAATATAGTCTTGTGAGTAGTTGTTATATACATCATTGTTGCACATTATAATCTTTATTATTATGTAATTGAACTATTAATCCCATAGAATTGTAGTGAAATAAAGCACACATAAAAGTAAAAACATGAACACATACTTCAATATTTCAATGAGTATATTGCATCTTCCTCAGGAAGTAGTAGTTATGGTAATAGTAGTAGTGGTGGTAGTAGTAGTAGTAGTAGTAGTAGTAATAAAGAACAGGATATTAGTTTCAGTGACGTCAACTGGTTGTGAAAGATGAAAACATCTTTGATGGCTATGAAATTCTCTGATTGTTCATCTATTTTTCTCTATATTGCAAGTGGTGCTGGTGGGACAACATGGTTGAAATCAGGCCTAGTTGATGGATATTTAGGTTGGGTGGTTTTCCTAGATTTTGTGTTCCATTGATGTGCCAGTTCCCATACATTAACTTGGACATATTGCATTGTGTTCTTTTAAATGATTTTAATACTTACAACAGTGTAGCAGTCCTCACAGTTGAGGTTATGAGTGGAGGCATGTGTTGAAACTGGGTTTCTGGGTTATTGGTTTTGGTGTCGTGATTTCTGTTTACATTTTTGAAGTTTCAGTGGTGAGAACATGTTTGACAGTCTAGATGGTGAATCAGGTTACCAGATTCACAGGTTTTTATGCCTTTAATGGGATGGATGGAGTTAGTTGTGTTATTAGAGAAAACTGCTGCTGGTTTTGCAAGGCTTAGAGCCTGGCTGTGATTGAATGAGTTTAGGGTGTATCAGGAAAATTCTTAGTGATGGTTGTTGATTATATACAAGGACTGGTGTATAATTTAAAAGGATTCAACTGTTAGTTGTTAAAAGCAGTCTAAACTATTTATTAATTAATGTTGAGGTTTATTTGACTTTTACACTATTTCTTTTAAGATAATTAAAATATCTGGGTTATTAGCAAATGGGTTCCTAAATAAAGTGAACTCAAAAATCCACACATATTTTGAGTGGAAAGTTTCTGTCCTGCATTCGAACCCAATCCTCACAAGGAACCTGTGAGGTAAAAGATGGATAACGAATGGTTGCTTATTATGTACCTCCAAACTATCCTCTATGACGACTCGCCCTGATGATTGTTTATTCATCTGCAGCTCACTAGTGTAACGTTGATACGCTTCTTCTATAAGCTGGCAATCTTTCACACTAAGGGGTTTGAACCGTTTGCTGTTAGTTTTGCGTGTTTCCCAAATCACGCCAGAGCTAGAACACAAATTATATCAAATACATAGGATTATAAGTTTGTGACAAATTAAGAATCGGATAAACATGTTTTGTTTCTTGGTTTATTTAAGTTTTGATATTTGTGAATGAAGCTAAATGGATATGAAATATGTAAGTAAGAGACTGCAAGGGAGATCAAGGAAGAGACGGGAGGAACAGATAGCAAGTGTGCATAAGAGAAGAGGAGAGTGGATAAGAGTGCAGGAGGAAGAATGGTGGAAAGTAGGAGGGAGATGGAGGCATTTTACTAAATAGATCTGGCCAAAGGCTGGAAACAGTTGATGATGATTTGTGAATGAGAGTAAATTTTTGAAGCTTCACATACACACTCAACTAAGTCTTCACACATTTTTTTTTTGTTGAATATATAAAATCTAATATAATAACTGTCATTGGTTAGTTGGTGAAGCTGATAAAACAAGCTGATTATAAACACACCTAGCCACGCCTATGTAGAGCAACTCTGTGCGGATAGCATTGTTGATTAGGGAGAGTCCCAGTCCATGAATTGATAGTGTTATCTCTTGGTCTATAGCCTCTAGTTCCCCAGCTGACTGAGCATCCCGGGCAACAGCCATCTCCGGAGTAAAGAGAAGAACTCGCTGCATTCCATCCAGGAATGAAACCCAGTAGGTTATATCATCACCAGTTAGAGAGCATTCACCAATACCATCCTAAATAGAAACACACAGGACATATGTTATAAACTTCACACACATATCTTGTTTGTATCAATTTTATCATTCAAGTTGTTCAATATTATGGTTTATTTACAATCATGATAGTTTATATATTTTTGAATCTACTTTACGTTTACCATGTAGAGGGTCTTACTTTGACTATAAATTTCAATCTAACAGAATTGTCCTAATATCAAAGTATAATTTATCTAATGCATAAAAGGATTAATTTTAGTAATATTAATTTAATATTGTTCAAAGTATATTTTAATAATAAATTAAAGAGAGATTTTAATTTTGTCAATTGCCTGTCAGTCATTACAAATCACACATAATGTTGACCCTTCCAGCTAGATGTGGTTCATTACTAAGGAAAGCTTGTTCGACTTAAGAGAACGTATTTCTAAAACTAATTAATTGGCATAATATTACTACTATTAAGTTTAAATACACACTGCACTTCAAATTAAATTAGTTTGATACCAGCTTCAGTGGTCGCTTGTTTAAATTATTACTTTCACAATATACTGGATTGCTGATGAGATGGATATAAAGGTTTGAATCCTGGGCGGGAGTAGAGTGAGTGGTTTTTCAATAGTTTACCCCTTTCCCTCCACATAAATATGAGTGCATTTCCTTTCAATTACACCTTTCTCATTCATACCCCATTTGTGTAAATAGAGCATGTTAACCTTGCGCAAGTCATCAGCGAATTCCTTCTTCTTGGCTGCATTCCAGATAATTTGCCTGGAGCCAGTGGGTTTCTCCCAGGTGAACAGCATCTGCTCCTTAGGGTTTAGAGTTCTGAAAATTAACAAATAGGTCTACATGACAACATGTATATGAATAGTTTTATCTTTGTTATCCTGGACCAGACTGTATTGACTTGGGGAGATAGATTGGTATATCATTTCAGTCTAAAGGTCTAGTATACATAGATGTTAGGGCTCATAGTTTTGAGCAACTTTAAAGAGTTTATATTTTTGCCTTGCAATGTGTGTCTGGTAATAAATGATTGTTTACTATTCTCTCTATTTGCTGGGATATTCTGTGTGCTGATGAAATTTGAGGGTTGTTTGAGGGTAGAAGAACCTAGCAAAAAAGGGCACTATGCAGCAGCCTACCAATGAAATGTCAGGGCCAACAACTGAGTGAACTGGTTTTGTTGATGAAAGGAAGAGAGAGTATAAAGCTTAGGTAAATCAAGATATAGGAAGCTATCTTTCTGTTAGGATTTTAGAACTCAAAAAGCCTAGTGCAAGATGGTATCATATACACTTTAATACAAACGTGTACTATGTATGTTTAAACATCACTAATGCTCCAATTTTTCTCTGGTAATAGGCCAACACCAAGAGAACAACTGAACTCCAGATGGACAGGGAATGATCGTTTGTTTAATACTGCTAAATCTTTACATCCATACATATTTTAATGAATGATTTTTTTAAACTTTACTTAAGAACAATTAATTAAATCATAATTAATATTTCAGTTACTATCATAGTATATTCTAAATCTAATCCTATAATTTATTAAGACATAATTTTTCTAATTATTTAAAAATAAGCATTTTTTTTAATATAGGAGTTTTTTACTAAACAAAATAAAAGAAGTTTAACTCGTTTTAGTTTTTTAATTACTTAATTAAGTGTTAAAATTATTTAGCCCATGATTGACTCTGTTTAATACTCAGGAACTTTATAAGAAATTAGTTCGAGATCGACTTGAATCAAAAAACTTGAGATTGCAACCCTAAGTATTATCATGGTTTGAGTGATTTTAGGTTAAATATTGCAAATACTAAAATGGAGCATAGTGATCGTTGAATTGAGAGGGTATTTATACAAGTGGACATATTTAATTAATGTTTTACACTGCTTCCAACCAAACAAATATCTAGTAAAACATTACACAACTCACATTGTTTTGGGGAGTCCCTTTTCACAAAGTTGTATGGAATATTGTGTATGGTTCACAAGGAGGGCTGGTGCGAGGCCATGCTCATATGAACTGAAGTTTATGTATACTGCCCCTTCTGTCATTTGGACATCTACATTCACTCCTCCATGCTAGAAACAACAATCACTATATATTAGAGCAATGTTTTCCAAACTATTGTACACGTTCCTCCAGGAGGTATGTGGCATCCCACCAAGTTTTATTTGCCATAGCAAGTCTGATAATAATTGAACACAGTTTTTCACTAGATCTTATAGACTTTTTATTAGCCTTTCTTTCCCTTTGTTACAGCTTTGTTTGCCTTCCCTTTAAAAATTGATTAACATTTAGAACCATTCGTATTTAAAAAAATAGAAGATATTAATTTCTCTTTATTAAGAAGAGCTGAAAGGGGTACGTTCATTAGGTCACTGCCTCAAAAGATGTATGCAACTGGCAAAAGTTTGGGAAAGTTTATAAGAGCAATATTTTTTTACCAGGTTGTAATGATATCAATTTTCCTGGCTTTATTAACATTTGAGATCATATTTCCTTTTTTCAGTTGACTTGATTTAAACTTATCTTTTCTAAGAAACTGCCATGTTTCTTTTTTTTATTTCATTTAGCTGCACGTGTCAAGGGCATGGTCTGAATTCCGGGTAATATTGCGCAGTAAAATAATAGCAGGTGGATAGTGACGCCAAGCCAGATTTAGTTTCGCGCTCATAGATAATTTCCCTATTGGTCGATGGAAAGAAATTCAAGAGTATCTTTTTCTACGGGGTTCACAATCAACAAGGCAGCAAGACGCTTGGCTTGCTGACGCCAGTTGAGACTGACTACCCGTCTTATGTAGTTGAGACTGACTACTCGTCTTATGTAGTTGAGAGTCTCTCCTCGTCNTCGATGGAAAGAAATTCAAGAGTATCTTTTTCTACGGGGTTCACAATCAACAAGGCAGCAAGACGCTTGGCTTGCTGACGCCAGTTGAGACTGACTACCCGTCTTATGTAGTTGAGACTGACTACTCGTCTTATGTAGTTGAGAGTCTCTCCTCGTCTTATGTAGTTGATAGTGGTATAAAGATGTAATAACATATAGGCATTGCCTAACTAGTGTATCACAATGAATACAAATATTCTACAGTTGATAAGATAATGTGCAAATAAAACTTAACATATATAAAGTACGAGGAAGTCTTAATATTCAAAAATATCACCCAATTATATAACCTTTGAGAGTATAATATATAATTGTTACAAATGGCGCTCAACATGGAGGTTTTATGAGAAATGGCACGACAAGAAGATTTAATTGTAATCGTTACAATTGACATACAACGAGGGGCATGAAGAGGAAACCTTTACAATTGACGCACAACGAGGGGCATGAAGAGGAAATCTTTACAATTGGCAGCCAACGCGGGGCACGACGATAACTTTGTAAGATTTATTGAAATCTTTACAAGGTCTCCTATCTTCAATGTAACCACCATATTTCAAGGCAACCTCGGTATGGAACATTTTTATGTACAGGCATTATGAGTTAAGGAAACTCTTAGCAGAGAATTTAATACAAATGAAAATACTATTTAGTGATTAGAAATATTGGCTGAACCAAAAATACTAATACCGACGAACCTTGTTCTTCAAGCCAAGTAACGTAGTATGAACTGTGGCGTAGCTGAACGGCTCGGTCATCTCTGTAGTTCCGCACACTCTGACCCTCATTTCTTTATCAGTTGCAGTGCAACAGGGCCAGAATGGGGTACACTCGCCTGGCTGCACCTTGAACCATGGTTCTGAAATCCTGTCCGTCTCCTGACACTCCACTGCCTCTCTACCATTATTGATGAGCACAAAATATGGCATGAAGATGACCTGCTTGGTCAGTGTAGAGTAGGTCAACTGGATGTGCACTCCGACCTATGGGTTCAGATCAGACATATCGATGCCTAAAGATTACAGTCAAATATTTTATTAGTAATAAACATTGTTACTCTATTAAAAACAAATAATACCGTATTTTAAACATTATCAAAGATAGCTCAAGATAAAGATGATTTCCTTGAAAAGATGGATCTATTTGAATGATCACATTGGAAACCATTTAAAAGGGTAAAATACGCAAACAGATTTGGTCAGGAACTTGGATGATCATTTTCATGAAAAAATAGGTGATATGTTTCAAGGACTTTTACTAAACAAAATATTTGCTTAGTACTGCATTTATAAATTAAAGCAATTTAGAACCACATAGCTTTCACTATAAAATTTAGGTGAACACAACAGAGGTAAATGTTAACATAATGCATCGGGATAATACATGGGGAAATACTTTGTTTAAAAAAAACACACAGCAACTGTGTGTGCAACCAAGGATTAAAATCATGATTTATGAGTCAGAATAATTCTGTCAGCACACATTTAGCTGTGCCAATATTTAAAGTAGCTAATTAACATAATTAATAGTTAATACAACCTAGAATTTTTTTAAATGACAAAAATAGTGAAAATTATTATGTTATTTTTTATGTGCTAGAATGTTTATAAGAATCAAGAAAACACATAAATTAAATTCATAAAAGTAAAAACACTGATGTAATCCGACCTGGTAGACCATGCCAACAGATTTGCAGTCGACGACCCCAGAGCTACCCGCCACATCAAGAGAAAACTTGTCGGACCATTCCCCATCCTCTATCTTAATGGATGCCTTTTTCTTTCCAAAGAACGATTTGGCCTTGAAGGAGAAAAGCACTGGTTCCTTGAAGTCCGCTGGATGGTAGAGTATGTTGGCCGACTCGTCAGATTGCTACAAAAACAAAACAAGGAGAAAAATAACAACAGCTTGGATGATTCTAGACTATGGATGTCATCTATTTGTACAAACACAGTGTACTCTTAGCTCAACATGTATGGTTATGAATACTCTCTCTCTCATATATATGAGAGAGAGAAGAAATATTGTCTTTACCTGGATGACAGTTCGAATATCATATGTTTAGGCTTTAGGTTACCAACACTTGTAAAAGATCACAGTTTTGTTATAAATGTAAAGATCTTTAATTACCTGTTATATATTACATTTAAAATAAGGTAAACTT
>CABFVZ010000921.1:0-47735 GCA_902151445.1 Timema monikensis
AATGACGGATATCCAGCCAGAAATGTAACCGAAGAATGAATGGATTGCTCTTTTTGCAAGCTAATCAACACTTCCCGGCCCTTGCTACACGGATACTTCATCACTGACCAGCCAACGAAATTATCAAACACTAAGTTCAAACAGTTGACTCACGGAGTATCAGCTTACGTCTGTGCTTCTGTGCCGACACAACAAGGCTGCTTGACGTACACTACCATGATAAAGCTGAAGTCATGTATCCATGCGAAGCTCTAGAGTTGCTAGTGGTACTAATGCCCTTAAGCATAATTTGAGAACATTGATTTTTTTTCTATTTTCTTTCTTAGGAAAACTACACTTAATTTTAGGGTTAGATAGCTAATTTCAAAAATCTCTCCGAGGAGCCTATGAAAACCCTAGATATAAAGTTTTAGCCTGACTAGTAAACGAGTTTTGATTCTAGTCCCAATAACAGACAGACCTAATTATAAAAACTACTTTTTTTGAGTTCATGAGGAGAGGTGGGTGGTGAAACATTGACTTCCATTACAATGTTAAATTCTCTTTTTATGCTCGATATTGTTTTTTTAAGGTATGTTTAACACATTTCTCCTTGTTTGTTTTTAATTATCTTTATGAACAAAAGTGTACATAATGTGATTCATAGTCACCTATAATGAGGGCATTTATTAGTAAATATTTCTATATATAATAGACTAAACAATATAATGTATAAAAAAAATATCGTTTCGAGACATTAAAGTTTCTATATATCGAGTTTTAACTGAACCATTGACTCCGATATGGGTGTCGATGTTAAAATTAATAAAAGATCAACTAAAAATATGCCCAAAATTATTTTCTGACAGTATCAACTTTAGGTTGTACACATTAAAAATTTGAGCAAACTTTTGTTATAACTTTTCTAATTAAATTTGTTTGAAACAAAAAGTTTATTGAAGATTCTAAAAGTACATTTGAGAGAAAATAATAGTGTTCTTACTCTTCGCTGAATGATGAAGGGATGTCTCATTATTTAAATTCTTGTGTAGGTTTTAATTAAGAAGAATTCTTCGCAATATTCCTACTGTAACATTTCTCATTTAATACAAATATTTGTGGCAAGGATAAGCTCAAAATTACATGAAAAATCAATGTGTAAAGCTCGTATCTAAAGACTAATTAATCAGTTCTTAATTGGAATTTTTTATTAAAACGATCAGTGTTCTGTATCAGATCCATAAAAAAACTGGTACTGTGCGCCCCAAAAACTTTATCTCACTTTTATCCTAAATTAAAAACCATTTTCTAAAATTCGTAGGATTTTTGAAATTATTTTTATTTACTTAGCACTGCGTCTTACTACCCGTTCGGGTTATATACTTAAGTACTAATTACGCTAATGGGCTAGGAATAGGGAAGGTTGAATATATACGAAGTGAACCCGCATTTAGTGGAGGAAGAGGGGGAAACCACCCCCAGTTCACCCGAGTGAGATTCAAACCTCGATCTACCTTTCCTCGGCAGTCTGGCTCAACTCGAAACTAGCGCGTTAGCCAACTACGACACCGAGGCATGCCTTTTTTTAAATTAAATAATGCACGTTGTAAAAGAAACACTCCACCAAAGAAAATAAATTAAATAATATAAACTGCTACGGAAACATAGAGAAAACAAGGATCTCTCTATCCATCAAAGAACATAACCACCAATTTCACATTTTAAAGATTTTTTTTTTCTTACAACTATTGGTTTTATAAAAATGCATTCAAAATAAAATATTTTAATTTGGAATAGAACTATAACTTTACAAGGATATGCTATTTCCTATCTCAAATAGTTGCAGATATAATCAAAACTGACAATTTCTGCTAATGAAAATACCCTTAAAGTCATGGAAAAATGAGAGTTGCCTTCTTTTTTTTCTAGTACCACGTTTTACTACCCGTTCAGACTATACCCCTATGTATTAATGTGTTAGCGATTAGGAAGATTGAATTTAGAGTAGGTGTACCATCATTTGCGTGGAGAGAGAGTGGAACACCATTTAGGAAAAAAAACACCCTCAGTACACTCGACCAGGATCAAACCCCAATCTACCAATTTTTGGAATTCTATTATATTGCTAGAGGAGCGCCTTAGACGATGCGGCCCCTGAAGTGGGTGGTTGCCATTTTGTGTGCATTGTTAAACAATGCCTAGGTAGAAAATTTAATCAAAATAGTTAAAGCAGATTTGAATTTTTTTTAAATCCATATATATATATCCTTTAGTTAATTTTAAGGCTGGATATCCAATTCCAAAAACTCCTATAAGGAACTATATTAAAACCTATATACCAAGATTTAGCCCAATCAGTAAAATGGTTTAGGATCTAGGCCAAAGTACAGACAAACGGCATCGCGAAACCCAATTTTTCTATGTCAGGGAGTCATGAAACGTAAACAGTTTTCAAAATTTTGGAGTTCAATTTTTTTTTTACTATCACAATACTTCTATCTACAAGGGGTAAATAGAAAGTAAATATATTATTGATTAAAAAGATCATTGCTGAAATAATCGAATATAGGGAGGAATGTATACATTCAATTACACTTTCATTAGGGTCTATTTGATTACTGTAAATTGGTAGTAAAATGATCATTTTCTCCCTGCAATTTTTGAAGATAACGATTATAAAATCACTAGAAGGAATGGAAGTCGATGAAGATAAATATGAATGGTGCATAATACACTAAAATATAAGTTTTTTTTATATTCCTATTATTGAACACTTGTCAATAAATTAGGTCTAGTACAGGAAACGACCACTTTGGAAAAATATCTGCAAGTAAACTTAAAACGAGAAACTAAGAAAAATAATTGATATGACGGAGAAATACCATTCATTACATGATTTGATTTTTTTTAACCCAAAATAATTAAAGCATTTTTTAATTGTAGTAATTTATCAAAAAACTCAGATACAAAATATATAATTACTCATGGATATATTCTTATTTCGGTGATGGATGAATGGACATAAATTTCTACTAAGCCAAAGAAAATTTAGTCGGAGGAAAATAAATATTGTATATTCATTCAATTATTTCCTGTGGATTACATCTGTTGAGAAGTTTATATGGATAGAGGGGGCTAGGAAAGGGAGTCTAGAGTGGGAAGTCATGTGAGAGAGGGGAAAGAGGGCGTACGAGTGTAAACCTAATTATAATAAAGCTATACACTAAATAATTCAAGAATGTGGTATCAAAATAAAATAATATTTAATAATATTTGGCACAGCGTCTTACTACGCGTTCGGGTTATACGCTTTAAGTACTAATTACGTTAATGGATTTAGGAATTGGGAAGGTTTAATCAGAGGAAATGAACCCGCATTTGCGTGGAGGAAGAGTGGAAAACCATTTAGGAAAAACCATCCCCAGTTCACCTGACCGAGATTCGAACCTCGATCTCCCCATCCTCAGCAGTCAAGCTCAACACGACAAGCGCGTTAGTCAACTACGCCACCGAGACGGGTGTCATCAAAATAAAAGTATTGATAACAGTTTGTATCGGTAAAGAAAGTATAAGTAGAAAATCTATTTGGAAAAATCATTCTTTTTTATTTTGTTTTCATATAAGAAAATATTGATGTTCTATATTTACACACTTAGAATTTTTGTACAGATCTAATATCAATAATCAACACTTTTGCATTACAATAGAATTTACCTTACCCCGTATATTAAATCACTAAAAATTAAAATGATGTAATTACATTACTTAGTTCCGGTCTTATGACTACCGTATAGATATTCCTATTGTGAGGTTAAAGTTATCTAGCAGATAAAAGTTATCAGCCACTTCGAGGTTTTACGCGTCTTATGAACTGAATTTATCTGCCAGATAGCTATCTGTAGGTAAAATGTAGTTTTATTCAGAACACGCAAGGTTGGTACTGTTTTTACTGGTACGCGCATGCGTATAAGCCCTGCTGATAGCGCTACAAGCTAGCAAGTGGTGAGGGCGCTCAACATTTGTAAATAATGGCGGCTAAACGAGTGCGAGTAAACAAATGGCGTCACGTGGGCGCAGAAGCTAATATGTCTTGCAAGAACTAAGTTCGGTGTCTGCCAAAATGTGGTCAATAGTTGGGTACAACGTTTGCTAAATTTCATTTATTGTACTCACATTTTGATAAGTTGTTCTTATATAAATATAACTCTACAAATAGCTTGTCAGTTTGTATAAAAGTGAATTAAATTTTCTAACTTTATATAGTTAGAGCCCGGGCCTGTGCTTACTAAACAAGTGAACCAAGATTTTAACCTAAAAGCAGATTCTGATTGACGAAACCTCATTAAAAACAACGCGTCACTATGGCAAAAACAATTTTTACTTCCAGATAAAAATTATCAGGTACTTAAACCTCCTGATAAAAATGTGATGGATAAATACATTTTATCTGGCAGATAGATGCTATCTGACAGTAATAAGACACACTTTTAACTTATCCACGAGATAGAAATATTTATCTACCAGATTAATATTTATCCAGGAGTCATAGGGCCGGCCCTAAGCCGAGTACATAAATTATAACTAAATTATGGTTCCTTATGATACCAATGTTTAAATACTTATGAGTAAAAGTATCAAAAAGATAATATCAACATTATTCAAGTGTCAATACTTTTACACATCCCTATAAATAATACTCTTGAAACTCTGAATTTGCTTTAATGTCAATATAACAAATGTGTGTATTCTAACTTGTTCCATGTATACTGTGTTTAGTATTTTGTTAACAAATAATACTTACCGTGTTTCATAAATTAAACATACACTCCACAATTAAAGCTTAAAACCCGCTTCGATGGCCGCGTGGTCTAAGGCCGATTCTACACTAGCGGTTAAAACGCGGTGGTTTTGCCGCTAGCTTACGCCCTCAAAAATCTTTAATCCACACCTGACTGTCAAAACGCGACTGTTAAACAGCTATCAAAACGCTATTGATTCTACACAAGCGGTTTAAATGCCGCGGCTGTTGCTTCCACTTGTGCAGAATGGTTTAAAAATGGACATTGTACAGGCAGGCTGTATTGCGCGACTTAATTTGTTGGACAACGCCTGGTGTAGTTTGATTTGCGTTTCTACCACTGGACGGTTTTAACGCCACCAGAGGTAGTGGTCAAAACACTGGTCTAGGCGAATACTTATTTTCTAACTTGATACCAAGAGTTCCATTCAAAGCCGCAATTGATAGCGTTTTAAACTGTTTTGTAGAATAGGCCTAACGCGCTACTCTTGAAGTATACAAGACTGCTTATGACAGGTATATCGAGGTTCGAATTTTAATCGGGTATACTGCGGGTGATTTTCCCAAACTGATTTTTCATTCTCCCTCCACATAATTGTGGGTATACTTCCCTATAAATATAACCTACCAAATCGCTAAAACCATTAGTGTAACTAGTACATAAGCCTATAATCCGAATGGGTAGTAAGACGAGGTGTTAAACAATAATTTTAAGCTTAAACTTTAATACTATTTCCACAATACCTGTTAAGGTTGTATAGTAGAGCATTGCGAAGCTTTTGGACGTTTAGTAATCCCCGATTATTTATGAAGTGGTTTGATATTTTTAAATATTGTTTTTACCAAAATGTAGGAGAGAGATCCGACCAGTTAAAAATATTAAATTTTAAGTCTAGTATGTTTTAAAAAATGTGTAATAACTCACATAAAACCTTATAAACATTCCGGCACTTTCCTAAAAACTTATGTTGTGACGCAATCAAAACATGACTTTATTCGATAGCGGAAAGCTAGATCTAAGTTTCTAAACTTTAGCTTTGATCTCAAAAGCACAAATGTTTGCATAAAATGTCAACGAATTTTTGTTTAATTTTAAACCCAACATATAAACTTTTTAACTGGTCAAGGACATGCTGAAAATTTCCGCCTAAATTTTGGTGAAAACGATATTGAAAAATACTAGTGTTGTGCGAGTACTCGAAAATTATAGATGGAGTCGAGTTTTTCTGATCGAAATAGATTAGGAGATTTTTACAAAACTCAAAAAATTTGAGTTCTAATTTTTATTTAATTTAAAAAATTACTAATTCTGTGGCCACATGGTCTAAGGTGCTACTCAGGCAACTCTTGCAATAGAATAGATCGATGAAAATGGAAAGATTGGGGCTAGAATCCCGGTAGAGTGCATTGCCGGTAGTTTTCCAAAATTGTTTTTCACTCTCTCACCACGCAAATGCGGATATACTAGCTCCAAATTCAACCATTCTCATCACTAGCTTATGTGCGTGTAACCAGGGCAGATAATAGGTCACGGTATAGTGTAAACAGGAACCTTTAACTAAAGGTAATTGATTTAAATTTTCCTAGGCTGCAGGTATTTGTTTTACTGAAATAACATTATACGTCTTCTAAAGATAATTCAGAGACCACCGGCAACTAACTTTATATAATAAAGCTACTTATTTTCAAGGTAGTTGATTAAGTTAGACTCAACGAAATAATTGCATAGAACTAGATATGGTCCGTAGTTCTGTAACTTCGGTGTATCTAAGTGGGGGTGTTTAGTAAGTAGTGGCCTCACTTCTCAGGGACAGGATGGGGGATGAAACATCCCCTAAACCCCACTTTCATCTACATTTGCATGAACTCGCGCGTGAACTTCAACCCACTAAGCGGTCTTCACGAGGATGCGGCGTGAAGCGAACAGTAATTACAGGTGGAACAAAGATCACTTCGCTCAATAATGGAACAATAAATACGGGCAGGTGGAACAAAGCTTACTTTGCTTGAGGATTGAACAATATATACAGGCAGGTGGAACAAAGCTTACTCTGCTTGAGCATTGAACAATAGATACAGGCAGGTGGAACAAAGCTCACTTCGCTCAAGTATTGAATAATAAATACAGGCAAGTGGAACAAAGCTTACTTTGATTGAGCATTGAACAATATATACAGGCAGGTGGAACAAAGCTTACTTTGCTTGAGCATTGAACAATAGATACAGGCAGGTGGAACAAAGCTAATTTCACTCAAGTATTGAACAATAAAAACAGAAGGGTGGTAAAAATGCTCACGCATTGAACAATAAATACAGGCAGGTGGAACAAAGCTCACTTTGCTTGAGCATTGAACAATAAATACAGGCAAGTGGAACAAAGCTCACTTCGCTCAAGTATTGAACAATAAAAACAGACGGGTGGTAAAAATGCTCACGAATTGAACAATAAATGCACGCAAGTGAAACAAAGTTTACTTTGCTTGAGGATTGAAAAATAGATACACGCAGGTGGAAAAAAGTTTACTTTGCTTGAGGATTGAACAATAGATACAGGCAGGTGGAACAAAGCTCACTTCACTCAAGTATTGAACAATAAATACAGACGGGTGGTAAAAATTCTCACGAATTGAACAATAAATGCAGGCAAGTGAAACAAAGTTTACTTTGCTTGAGCATTGAACAATAAATACAGGCAAGTGGAACAAAGTTTACTTTGCTTGAGCATTGAACAATAGATACAGGTAGGTGGAACAAAGTTTACTTTGCTTGAGCATTGAACAATAGATACAGGCAGGTGGAACAAAGCTCACTTTGCTTGAGCATTGAACAATAAATACGGGCAAGTGGACCAAAGTTTACTTTGGCTTGAGCATTGAACAATAAATACAGGCAAGTGGAACAAAGTTTACTTTGCTTGAGCATTGAACAATAGATATAGGCAGGTGGAACAAAGTTTACTTTTCTTGAGGTTTGAACAATTGATACAGGCAGGTGTAACAAAGTTTACTTTGCTTGAGGATTGAATAATAAATACAGGCTGGGGGAACAAAGCTCACTTTGCTTGACCATTAGACAATAAATATAGGCAGGTAGAATGAAGTTAACTATAATAGGTCATAAAACAGTCACCGCTGGTAGGGTGAACAAGATTTTAAAATGTTTACGGGGTACATGGATGAATAAATTTGGACTTATATTTCTAGGGCATGAGGCAGTTTTATTATTATTTCAGAACCGCGTTTTACTATACGTTCGAGCTATACGCCTATGTACTCAGGGCCGTAGTCAGGGGGGTTAAAACCCTCCCCGAAATTTAATTAAATATATTGTTTATATATATAGCTTTATTTATTTATATATAGCTTTATTTATGGCCCAAACAATGTAAAAATTAAGGCATAAGTACAAATTAAGGGGCTGTGTTACCATAAAAAGCACTTCAGAGTGCTCCTAGAGGTGTTTTATTATGTTTCCTTGTCTTCAGCAGACAGGGGGTTATATTACTATAAAAATACTTTAGAGAACATCTTTAGGTGTTTAAATATATAAATTTTCCTAGCCTTCGGCAGTCAGGGGGTTATGTTGCCGTAAATAAATACTTACGATAGCTTCTAAAACTGTTTATCGTTAAAAAAAAAATTCTAGCCTACAGCAATTGGGGCATGTGCCCACCAAATCGGCCCTGAAATTATTGGATGGCTACGTCCCTGTATGTACTAGCTACACTAATTTGTTAGGGATTAGAAAGGTTGAATTTAGAGAAAGTGTAACCACATTTGCGTGAAGAGTGGTAAACCATTTAGTAAAAAAAACACCCTCACTACACCCGAATGGGATGGAAATCGATTTTCCCGTTTTCATCATTCTAGTCTATCGCGATAGTAAGTGTCTCTCTATTATGATACATTGAAATTAGTTTTTTTTTTCTAAACGCATCTTACTACCCGTTTGGGCTTTACGCATATACATTAATCACGAAAATGTGCTAGTGATGAGGAAGATTTGTACCCAAATTTTCGTGTAGGGAAAGTGGAAAACTATTTTTTTAAACACCCTTAGTACACCCGACTGAGATTCGAAACTCAATCGCCCCGTCATTGGTAGTCTAGACTATTGCGAGTGTGGCGCGTTAGTCTAGATCATGAGGCGACCAAAGCGGATTGGAAAAATGTACTTCACGTAAAGTGTGTGGTGAGGCTTTATGAGGAATCCGTGAAGCGACATGCAAGCTTTCAATGTTAAAAGGTTGCCTACCCTGGTCTAGTCTATAGCGAGGGTGACACATTCTACCACCGAAATGGGTTTCAGGGTATGGCATGTTTTTTAATTCTCCAGTACGGGGCAGTTGATTACAAAAGAAGGTAACCATTAGCGTTTCTGTAAAACGGGGGAATGGACGCAAATTAAATAAGTTTAGGCTTAAAGCTTTTTATATTTGATCACATTAATTAAGCTGAGTTAAATGGGGCTTATCTGTGTTACGAGGTTCTTTAAAAGAGTGATAAAGGGCTTGCTTATAATTTTAGGGTTTGGGGTAGTTGACAGTGTGTGTTAATTAAGGTTAGCAAAGGTGTCATTCTGGTCATATATTGTTTTTATGGTTGGAATTAAAAACCGTAATTGAAGTAGTTTTTAATCGAGGTTTTTTTTTACTCGGCCTTTCATAGGAATAGAAACACATTTCATTTAAATTATAACGTCCTCATTTCTACACCATTAGTGCGAATATCATCCGACACCTTAACTCAATTATTGGTGAAGTGGTTATCTACCGAAATAAGGGGCCTGACTTCGATTTCCAACAAGGCTGAATAAAACTATCATTGATGAAATGTGGGCTTCTCCTTAATAAATTCTTTTCAGCAAAATAGAGCAAATATTGCTCCAGTAAAAACTAGTTTAACTTTCTACAAATGGTAATCTCAACAGTAATAATTGTTGAATATTTTTCATGATAATATTAGCATTAGATAAAAAAAATGTAAATAAAGAAAAAAGTTGTCAGAAAATTCTAGTATGCCCCTTGACTGAACTGCGACCACGCGGCCACACCAAACGGGTATTATTAATAATATAAATATTTTATTGAAATATTTATAATAGAGTATTATGATCAATAGTGATAATATTATTAATTGATTAATTTTATTAATAATATTATTACTAAAATATATATTATCAATAATATTAATATTTTTACTAATACTTTTATTAATATTAATGATAATATTAATTTTAGTAATAATACTATTATAAATATGTCAATAAAATATTATTATTAATAATACCCGCTTTGGTGGCTGCGTGGTCTAACGCACTACTTTCACAGTAGACTAAGCTGACGATGACGAGGAGATCAAGATTCTAATCTCTGTCGGGTGTACCAAGGTATTTTCCAAAATTGTTTTTCACCCTACCTGCACGCAAATTTGGGTACACTTCCTATCAGTATTACCTTCCTAATTCCTAAAACCATCAGCGTAACTAGTATAAAGCGTACAACCCGAACGGATAGTAAGACGTGGTGCTATATATCACGGTATTAATGCATATTAATTTTTAAATGGGTTGTATTATAAATATGTATTTCTGTACATTTCATATTAATGTCTAGTTATACTAAATTTTAACCCCATACATTCATTATTATCTTACCTTTACATTGGTACATAAAAAGCATAAAATAATAATTTTGGCGCCTTATAACTCAACTGTAATGATTTGAAATCATTTGATCACTATTTATAGCTTATAATTAATCATACACTTGTTAAAATTATGGATAAAATGTTGGTCGAATTACCTTAATGTAGTTAGAAATATGTGTGGAATAAGTACGTGGAATTGCTGGAACGGTTATTTCATTGAAGATTGAGCTACGTTAACAGATTCCAACAAAGAGATGATGTCACACAGAAACAAGGAAATAAAAAAATATGACAAAACCGTACAGTAATGATGGTGATTAAGACGGTAATAATAATAGTATGACTATCTAATTTATCTCTGATGAATAAAATTGAGATTTTTTTTGTCCTAAAATTGTTAACGTACATCGTTCGTGTTTAGTAGCGAATAAAGGGGTATGAGGTCTAAGTAAGATTTTGTATCAGGAAGCAGTTGACGTTGACAAATTGATATATTTTTCTTGCCAGTAATTTAACAAAAAAAATTTAATAAAAAACTAAACAGTAAAAATACTTTAATATTTTATTAATCTACTAAAATAGAAACATAATAACTGAAATCATGTGTTTTCTGTGCTTGCTTAACTTTGCACTTGTATCCGATACAAGTTGTTATCTGATGGATCGACTTTTTATTTCATTGCTTTGCATTTTACTAGCCATCCGGGATTGACACATTTAACTCAACCAATGGGGTATAATGAGTAAGGTAGAAGTTATAGTAAATGTACCGTCATTTACGTGAAGGGAGAGTCTGAAATAACAGTGGAAAATCATCCTCCGTGAATCCGACTGGGAATCGAACCCAAATCTTCCTTTCAATGGAAAACCAGACTAGGTGAGCTTGAAACTTAATCTGCGTGGCCACTCGTACGGTTTGGAAGGATTTTATAGCGGGCTTCGACATTAAAGCCTGTATAAGGCCGATTCTACACTAGCGGTTAAAACGCGGGGGTTTTGCCACTAGCTTACACCTCCAAAATCTTGAATCTACACCTGACTGTCAAAACGCGACCGTTAAACAGTTATTATTATTTTTAGCACCGCGTCTTACTACCCATTCGGGTTATACGCACTTACGCTAATGTGTAATGGTAGGGTGATTGTGAGATGAAATGAAGGACCTACAGTTTAACGTGGAATCCGAACCACGGTGGAGGCCTGGCATTCCCCACATTCACAAGATGTCTTGTCAGAGGTGAAGGAAGGGTTTGGTAATCAGATAAATCTTTGCCGGGACCGAGGATTGAACCCCAGCCGCCAGCATAGAAGTCTGACACCTTACCCCTAGACCACCAGGTCACCAAACAGCTATCAAAACGCTATTGATTCTACACAAGCGGTTTAAATGCCGCGGTTGTTGCTTCCACTTGTGCAGAATGGTTTAAAAATGGACATTGTACAGGCAGGCTGTATTGCGGTTCTTAATTTGTTGGAGGAAACTCACAACAACAATAAACTCGTCAAAAGAGACGTTGGTGGACTCACTCCACATTATTGAACCGTCTCTCAACAGGACAGTTTCATATTATGTTTATGAATCACAGAATGTACCCAGAGAAGTTATTTTTGTACTATAGAATGTCTGTGGTTTCATTTGATGAACTACTTGGTTTAGTGAATGAAAATATGGCAATACGTGATATCATCCCGAGGAAGATTATTTATTTTTCCTGCTGGAAGACTTGTTGTGACATTGAGGCACAACTGCCTGTTGACGCCTGGTGTAGTTTGATTCGCATTTCTACCGCTAGGCGGTTTTAACGCCACCAGAGGTAGTGGTCAAAACAGACGAAAACTTAATTTCTAACTTGATAACAAGGGTTTTATTTAAAGGTGTGGTTGCTAGCGTTTTAACCGCTAATGTAGAATAAGCCTTACACCAAACGGCTTTACTCACCGATACTCCAGTAGCCTCTCTTAGTAGCCTTCAAGTAGCTTAGTGTGATGGCGTGGTCGCCAATCGCATCTCAATCTAGTGACTGAAACTAGTCTCGGCTACTTGAATTGAACATATTAAACCAGGGGTCGGCAATAAGTCGATTGAGACCGACCAGTCGATATCGCAGACATTTTAAGTCGATCGCGTAAGAAAACTACATCATCACGATAAGGTAAGATTACCTTTTATTAATAGTATAGCTTATAAGATAGGGCCATAGTGTAATCCATCAAGGTAGGACTGCTATCTTTCAGGACAAATGGAGTGTACATTTTATTTATTTTATGTATTTTATAAAAAACCAGGAACATAAGTATTGCAGGAAATATTGAATTTAAGGAATAAATACAAGATATATAGTAAAAAAGGAGAGTCAAAAGTAGAGTGGAGAAAGGAAGGGTGATCGTGAGACCTTTGATAAATGTAAAAGTCGATCGTGCAACAAAAAGGTTGCCAACCCCTATGTTAAAAATTCTATTCCTTATTTTGTAAAATGACACTTGGATACGGGAATTGAACCCGGTAACTTTGGCTTAGTACGCCAATGCTTTAACCACTGAGCTATCCAGGACTAGTTTCGTTCTCAGAGTCAGCATAAAGCCCTCTCGAATCGAAGGTAGCTGCGTTATTTGATAGCTTCGTGATCTTAATTGATCAATCATAATATGTAACTGACGATTTCAACACGTCCCTTACAGACTCTGCCTTAACATACGAGTGAAGAATGACCGTGACCACGAGATGATTCCTGGATATCTCAGTGGTAACAACATTGACGTACAAAGCTAAAGGTCCCGGGTTCGATCCTCGTGTTAAGGTGTCATTTTTCCATTTAAAGAATATATTTAGATGCAGCTATAAACGTAATCAACAAATATAATAGCTTTGCTATTTAATACATCATGTCCAATTCTACTCGCCAGTAGCACGATACTCCACGGTCACGTGACCTAGTCGCCGGTATTAATAGCGTGGGAATAGCTTCGTGTGACAGCCAGGTCGTGTCCGCATCACTTCAGTAGCGGCTACTGAGCTGCGTTTGCTTATTTTTGTGCGTGTTGCGGTGCGGTTTTTTTTTATCATCCTGTCTTGAGAAATAAAAGATTTTGAAATGGCCAGGTGATGATATAATGAGGTTTTTTTTCTAACATTTATCTGAAATATGAGGAGTTGTGGGACATAGCAAATGAAAATTACACACGCAGAAACGCGTGGACGAAAAATTTCACCAAATTATATCGCGAATTTAATGGGTTGGGTTTCAAAATTTGGGATGAAAGGACACCGAGAAAAAAAAAGAACTTAGCAGATGATAGGAATAATTAGTTGTAAAACGTGTCAACAATGACCGATAGATAATGTTTTCGAAGGCGTAGGCTTACATGGACCAGACTCGCTTACTTGCCACTGAGAGGGGTCTGGAGGTCCTGTCCGGGTTAAATTTTAAAACCTGGATGACTTTTAAAGATTACTTTAGTAGAAGGTTTATTTTTCACGGGTAGTAGGAACTTTGATGGAGAAGAAAATAATAACTTTTTTTTTTGTCAACAATTAAAAATAATATATAGGTTCCTTATATATATGAATTAATATGTAATGGTGGTGATGTTACCTTATTTGTGTAATAAGGGCGATTAACAACAACAACGGGGAGTTTTGAACGTCTTAGCCCCCCAAGCCATACATTTTCCGAAATTTTAATGCCCTTGGAATATATTTAGATTTCTCCTCACTTGGAAAAATTTACTCAAATTATACTCAGCCAGAAGATATTTAAATTTAGAGTCTTTTAAAGTTTTCTTCATCTGTAAGATTTTGTAAAAATATAATGCCTTTGTATGATATTTATTCAAAGAGGTCTTCCTGTGACACATTTAAAAAAAATTATATACCTCTAAAAACTTGTAAGAGTGGTTCTTTTGTGGCAAATTTTTAAAAAATTGGATACCTCTAGAAGCTATTTTAATTAAAAAAAAAATCGTAGTTTGAGTTTAGTGCACACAACCAAATAAACATTTCTTATATTATTTTGTGTGTATGCCATGGCTCTACGGCCTGCCAGTGATATCCACAAATTAAAATATACTACGGATACTGTAAGTGAAGGGAGGAAAATGTGTATACATAAAAAGGTCTTCCTATATTTAATCAAGGAAAAATCTCTAAAATACAGATAAAATGCCCGTTTAAATTTTTAGGTATTAATTCAATTCCTTGATAGTTGGCATTGCAAGTCAGTTATCACTGGTACCCAAAACAATCCCATACAAAACTTTTGTTGTTATCACAATTTGAATATTTCTAAGTTTCACGGTTCAATCCTCGATCCCGGCACAGATTTATCTGATTTACAAACCCTTCCTTCACCTCTGACAAGACATCTTGTGAATGTGGGGAAAGCCAGGTCTCCACCGTGGTTCGGATTCCACGTTTAACTGTGTGTCCTTCATTTCATCTCACAATCACACTGGCCATTACACATTAGCGTAAGTGCGTATAACCCGAATGGGTAGTAAGACGCGGTGCTAATAATAATAATAATAATAATAATAATAATAATAATAATTAATAATAATAATCTAAGTTTCACGACAGATGTTGATCAAAATACAGAGCCTGGGAAATGGTCCTTACCCACGTATACGTTTTATTAATTTTAAATAGCTATAATATTGTTTTACAAACCTTATGCAATGCCCCTCTTGTATTTACCCACGCCTATCCTTACTAAGGTTCATCCACCATTTATACTTTTTATCGAAAATCAGATGATCATGTGACTTTATGCATGAATATATGAATGTAATTTTAGTAACTTTTTTAAACTATCACCAAGGTCGTTAATAATAACACTACATACTATAATGCAACTTAAGCCTAGTAATTAGACATTGGCCCTACATTATGGTGTCCTTTAACTTTAACATATATTATCAAGGGTAGCTACCGATTATAATATTTGAACTTAATTAATTTATGCTAATATGCTTTATTTTTTCTAACGCACTAAACAGCTCTGATAGGGCCTACACATTAAAATTTAAAAGTCATTTACTTTCCCAGGTTTTTCAGACTAAAGAATTTTATAATAAAAGCTATAAATACAAAATCTACTGATTTTCATTGATTTTAATTAGATTTTTGGCATAAAGATGATCCATAAATCACATTAATTGGGGATTAAACTAGTAGTTTGCATCTTGGTAATGCTCTCCACTTCGTATTTCACAGATTTTTGCAAAAATAATTTTAAATTTCAGTGATTTTTTTAAAAACATTTTCTCTTACTTCTCCCTAATTTTTCCTTGGTCAACTACTCAAGTGGTTCTTAAACTTTTATTACACACGGCCCCCTAAATATCTTAAAATATTTTCGCGGCCCCATAGTTTTTAACATATTAATCATTAAGATTTATTCTAAAATAGTGGCTTTATTTACTGATAATAATAACAAACAAATAAAAAACAGAAATTAACTTACCTAAATATATTTAACGGGATCTTTCCCTGCTGTTTTAACACTTTCCACTAATTGGTCTATTTTGATTTCAATTGTATTATTTAATCCTATATGCACGCAGGAGTCGATTCGGAGTCGATTTCACTGCTTAGTTTTAATATTTACCATTGTGGAAATTCTCTTTTCACATAAATAAGTAAAAAAAAACAGGATAATAAATTTGGAATGGCGATGGTAAACAGATGGAGATTATTTTTTGTACTATCTGTGATTTATATTATCCGTGCTTACCTCCCCTCCATTACCCTGTTAAATCTAGAATCTACTATACTTACATGCTTACTATCATCGAATTATTTCTTCCAAAACATAAAATTTAATATAATTGACTTCAGCAATAAGCAAATAGCATTTTTAGTTATTTTTAAGAGGCTCTCCAAAAACTTTTCACAGCCCCCGAGAGGGCTGCGGCCCCACGATTAAGAATCTCTGGACTGCACAATGTTTCTCTGGCTGGGAGAAATTAATTTGGGAGGGCTCCAAATTGTAAGTTTATGAAATAATGTTAAGACATCTGAAAAATAAGAAAAATAATCTAAAAAGTGGTGGCAGAACATCATTTGTGT
Source organism: Timema monikensis (assembly GCA_902151445.1). Classification (NCBI taxonomy): domain Eukaryota; kingdom Metazoa; phylum Arthropoda; class Insecta; order Phasmatodea; family Timematidae; genus Timema; species Timema monikensis. Next base: position 16,493 of record CABFVZ010000921.1, read on the forward strand.
AGAAGAAAGGTGGAATGACAATTTTTTAATTTGTTTTAAACTTTTCTCCTCACTATTTAATATTAGAAAATAAGATACCCTGAAAGCTATTTGAAATAGTCCTCAAGTGGAGAGATTTTGAAATTTAGTCTAGTTTAAAATAAATTTAGTAAAATTTTGATATTCTTAGAGGCTAATTAGAACACTTTCTCTTAAATTTTTTTTGAAAATTGGATCTTTCTTAAAGCTATTTTAAGTAGCACTAAATCAGATTCTTTTCATAAACTAGATTCTCTAGAAGCTATTAATAGTACTCCACCTCCAGAATTTTTTAAATTTGGATGCCCATAAAAGCTATTTAAAAGGTCCTTCCTTTGATTTTTTAATATTATAAAATTAGATGTCTCTAGAAACTATTTTACGCGTCTTCCCCTGGCAAATTTTTGACAATGGGATTCCACTAGAAGCTATTTAAAATTACCCACAAATTGAATATTTTGAAAATTGGATATCACCAGAAGAAATTTAAATGGACTTACCCCGGAAATTTTTTGAAAATCAGATGCCACTATAAGCTATTTAAGTGGTCTTCCCCCAACAAAGTTTTTAAAATGGGATGCCCTTAAAACTATTTGCCTCACCATATATGCCTCTAGAATCTATTTAAGTGGTCTTTCCCTGACACATTTTTGAAAATTGGATGCTTTTTGATGATAAACTACTATCTCTGAAGATCTGATTACAGAATAAAATTAAGATAAATAGTTTTAAAACTGACTTCTTTAAACACTCTTTTGCTATCAACATTAAAAACTTCGGAAATTTTCAGGATGAGGGGGGGGTTTGGACGTCATAAATATCCCCCATCCCTCTCACCACTTCACCCATACTTTGTTTCTGTCTTATAGTCTACACCATAGTTGATCCATGCAAGGTAGTCTACAACCTTTCAGGGTAAATGAAGTGTACGTATCAAACCTTCCAAGGTTCATATTGTGTAGGGCAACTTAATCAAACTTTAAACTAGAGTTGATTAATAATTATTTTTTTTATACAAATCGCGCATACAACATAATCAAGTATAATATTACAACAATGTCTAACGTAAGTTTTAAAAACATATTCAAATCACAAAAAGAAATTTTGTTAGTAAAAATGTCCACATTTTTAATTCTATTCAAGTGGATAAAGATATGCAAAAACACAAATTAAAACTGTGATTAAAAAACCTGGTCGTGTCCAAATTAATCTTACACCTGTCCAATTGTTAAATTTTATCAATTTGTTCTTATCTGTGACAATTAGTATTACCCTTTTGGCTTTACTACACTAGTATTATTTTTATTTACGTTGATTACAAATAGCCTAGGAATAATGATAGTTACTATATTTTTGTGAAAAAAATATAAACCACAAAATTGGGGCATTTCCGTTTTCTATTAAATTAGGTAATTATAAATGTATGTCTTTATTACTTAAAACTACCAAACTGAGAGTTACAGCTGTTTGTTTTTAAACATAGGTTTTGATTGAATCTACTTGTGAAATATTGAGGGGACTTAAGATGGTACCAACCTCCCCAAGACAAAAACAGGGTGCTTTGAGCCCGCCGTCCCCCATGTTTCAGAGTCCTTGTGAGTAGTAGATGTTATGAAATAACAGCTAGTGGCTGCTACTATACTGCGTTTTAAACTGTTTTAGGATTGAGATCAGCGTAGCCAAAGTGGGGAGTGGAATCTCGTCACATGCTTGACCATTTTGTGAAGGGTAGTTGTCATAGCAACCGATGCACGTTGCCAGATATCTTGACAGTCATTGAGTACGCTTGCATAGTAGTAACGCGCAAACTCTTGCTATGTGGCAACTATGCTACCTAGCCTACCCACCACGCGACTCATAAAGCATTTTAAATCACAGTATAGATAGCGGTGAATAAAACCATCTAATGTAAAACAGGATTAGGGTTTATATTTTATATATTTCTCTACGTTTTAAGATCATCTGACTATCAACATGTTATTGCACAATTTTAACAATGTGAATAATTTTAAATTAATAATAATGATTCATTTATTTCAAATCATTGCAGTTAACGAGTTATAAGAGGTCAAACTTACTATTTTATGTTTTTTGCGGGCCTTTGTTAAGGTGAAGTAATTAAAGTATTGGGATGAAATTTAGCATAACTAGAAATTCATATGAGGTATATACAATGAAAGTATATCTATAAATAGCAGAAGTACCCAGCATTTACCGGGGTAACCGTGCAGTACGTTGCTGGTTATCTTGAGAAACGTTTTGCTTTGTTTAATGAAGACAGAAAAAGTTATTCCCTTTATTTCTTCCGACACAGTTTTCAGTTAATTAAACAACATTTATCAATATGTAAAATTCCTGTTTCGAGGTGGACACGTTCATGCAGCTGGGCTACCATTTATAAAATTCCAAACCTTTTTGTGCGGTAGATATCTTGCAATGCTCATGAAATACACAAAATCTACGTATTATTAATATTAATATAGATGATAAATTAGTAGGCTCCTTATATATTAATAATATTGATATTTCTTTGAAACATATATACTATATTATTACTAATATTATTTTTTAAATGAGTTCTTCTAGATGTGCCGGGACAGATGGAATTCCAAGTTTTATTGTTAAAGGCTGTGACAGCATTTTCAGCCCTTTGTTAGCCTATATCTTTAACATTAGCCTGTCAAATGAAACTTTTACTCTTACATGGAAACAATATGTTGTCATACCTATTGTAACCTAATAGGGGGTTATAGTATATAAAAACCTCTCTCCCTCATAAATGACCAACTCAGTCGATAGAGCACCTAAAAAAACTGAGACTCTAACCTCTCGAGGTATCCGCGGTGATGTAGCAAGGAAGGATATTTTTGTGGCTTTAATGTGGCCCAGTAGCTATAGACATAATTACCAGGTAAACTTACCCTCTGATATGTATCCATGGTAATCCTGTAGCTCATCGTGAAGTGCATAATTCTAGTGAAATAAACGGGTGGGCGCCAGTGAGTTAAGTGATACTCACAAATTAAATTACTCTTATTATGAGCTTGAAAAAGGGACCAACAATCTCACCAGAAGGGTGGAACATAAATGTAACCAAAATAGAAGTAAAGAAAAAGAAAAAAGTCATATTATAAGTAGTGAAATTTTAAATATCTAAGATTCAAATAATCAAATAGTGTATATATATTTATTTATTTTAATTGTGGCAGTTGTTATTTTAAAAGAAAGTCCTACCTATCCGGTACCAGAGTAATTTATAAATCTAAGCCGTGAAACATTGCGGCATAAGAGCCTTTAAATAAAATAACATTTAAATTGGTGGTAACTGCGAATTAGTGGTCCTGAACTGTCAATAATCATAAAAACATCTCACGCGTTTTCCTGTAGTATTTGAGGTGATGATGCCAAACACAAGTTGCATACCCTTCTCTGATAATGTCTGTAACACACATTTCTAGGTCTTCAAAAATTAACAATCTTCCCCGTTTCAGAGAAAATTGAGGTCCAGTCCTCGACTTTAACCGGCGCTCGCTGATAGAACGAAAAACTTCGTACCTCAAATCCCATCCTTTTTATTTACATTCATTCACTTTTTTTTTCCATGTCTCTAAACCAGCGCGTCACTTTTCTGTCGCTTCCTTTTTCTGTTATAACTTCTAACAATGATTGCCATGGTAAACAAAAACAAAAACAAAAAAAACATAGAGGTTGCAAAATTATAGAGGTTTATAGGGAGGATGGATGGCATTAATTATTTCAAGCTGCCATCAGGGGATGCAACATATATAAACTAATTGTAATGTCCCGCCTCCTTCATGAACACATGAATTAGGACGGGATATTGTTTACACTATTTATAAAAAAAGTGGTAAAAAAGTTTGTAATTATAGACCAATTTCTCTCTTAAATACTTTCTCCAAAATATTAGAGAAACTCATACATGAGCATACTTTCCACCACCTTAAAAATAAACTTTCATGTATGGCTTTGTAAAAAATAAATCTACTGTCACTAATTTAGTAGAATTTCTTGGCCATGTTGCCTCAAGTCTCTGCCCAATGTCAGGTTGATGCTATTTATTTTGACAGTTATTCGCATGAAAGATAATTCACTATTAAAATTGATTCACACACCTCGCACCCTTTATATTAATTATCTTGGTGTTCTGGATAATATATTTTATTTCTACTGTCATGTTAATAATGTAATTTTCCATTAATTGAAATTACTAGGACTTATTAAATTTATTACTTCATCATTTAAGATACGAGTAGTTGACTTTTTTTTTATGTCTGTACTACGCCCTGGTTTGATATAAGTTAGAATATGCTTCTGTTGCTTTAACTAACATTAACATTAATTTAACTGACTCTCTTAGGTTAGAAAACGTTCAAAGAAAATTTGTCACTACGTGCTATGATAAATACTTTAGTAACCGGATTTATTATGATTATGACAAAATTCGAAACCTCATAGTGCTCCAATCTTTCTTCTCGCGTAGACTTTATTGTGATGACCTTTTTTTTTAAATTATATTTAATAGAAAAATTTCTTGCAAATTTGTCCTTGATCATGTAGGTGTTCATATCCCTTCTCGGAATCCAAAATTATTTTTTCTCAATAGCTCTTATAAGGTAAGCCCTATAGGTCGTTTTATCCATAGCGCCAATCCTACATTTGTCAAATTCGACTTTTATCATAAAAGGAAAGCTAAACTTAGAGTTATTTAAGGAAATCCCATGTCAATAATTTATTGTGTAGAGGTTTTGACTATAATATTTAAATTTACAATATTTTGATTTATTTTTTGCATATTGTTACTGCTTGCAACCATTCTTTAGTCATTTGTTATTATTGTTATTTTTTATTCTTATCATTATTTAATTATTAATTATTATTTTTTTCGGAACTATTCAACAATATATAACATATTTAGCTATTATTGCTAATCTTATTATCTCGTGTAAATATTTATATTTGTAAGGTAATTGTGTACTATTCAGTGCTGGCCTGTTATAGGTCTTACAACTGTTGGTCAGCACTATGATAAAGGAAATTGAAATTGAATTGAAGTTAATATTATAAATATTGCATAATGTAAACCTCATATGAATGTCTAATTATTCTAAATTTCAACCCCATAAATTAATATTTCTTTACCTTAACAATTGTATAAAAAAGTATATAATAAAATTTTGACCCCTTATAGCTGGTGAACTTTAATAAATAGTGATTAAATTATATCAAAACATAAATTATACACTTGTTAAAATTGTGATATACAAATTTGATTGTCAAATGGCAATGTGAAATAGAAGCGAAGGCGAGTTAAAGGATGTAATTTTTATGTTTTATAACAAAAAATACTTATTTGCAAAAACAAAAAAATTACTTCAGTAGAAATATTTATTAAATTTTTTTATATGTTGTAAACCTGTGATGGGAGTTTTAGAATTGGAAAAATATATTTACTCTCATTTAAAAGGTATTTTACAAAGTGCACGATACCCATATGACAAATATTCAAGATCTGTGGGGATAAAATTAATAGAGTCCTTTAACCACTGATGTGGTAGTGACAGCTATCAAAAGTTACCAGATCTACTCTCACTTCGCCTAACCACATGATCTGCAAAACCATATGTTGAGTTGTTGTCACCATTGGCCATCAAAACTTTCACAACAAACAATTTAATTATGTTTCTATTTTAACCGTTTCCACATTAATGAAACATGAACTTATGAAAATAGTTGTTTGGATATTTTTTTAATAAGTGACTTCTGTACTTCACTTAAAAATGCTTTAGAAACGAGAGCTTCTTAGTTCTTAAAGACTGCGTTCTCTTCACAAATTTAGATGATGGTGAACCAGACTAAACAAAGGCGGTTGATGACGTCATACAGTGTTAGATTGTGTTAATGTGCATTTTTTTACAAAATACAGTAAAAAATTTCCTTTTGAAACATAAAGTTTGTGTGGCTCTTCCTTTAAACTAAAAAATAATTATTTTTTGATAGCTAGTTATATAAACAAGATAAAATTTGAATATAATACTTTTTAATTTATTATTTCATGCAATATAGGACTAACTCTTGTTGCCACAACAACGAAACAGAAAACTTAATATTTTTACTAATATTTTTTTAGTTCTTTAAATAAATTAAGACATAGTTATAGCCAATTAAACGGTAATATTTAGCGATATATTTTTATATACGTTTATTAACCCTTGATTGGTAATATTGCTATACAAAAAAAGCCACTACATGTTGACATCAATAACTTTCGAAAATGTTTTCAATATTCTTCTAGCTGTCAGTTTCTACCACCCCAATGGTGAATTGAGTGAATATATGCAAAACCTACTAAACCTACTGAGGAACCCCTACTTGTTTATGTCGTATCCCCTTTCCCTTGACAATTATACTACACATTTTTGAGCTTTAATTAAAAGTAGCTATTTGAGTAGTAATCTTATGTTATAAATTAAATCTAAAACAAATTTAATTTATTTCTTATATTTCTGTTACATATTTTTCACGAGAAAAATAATATAATATAACTTCAAACAATATTTTTATTCGTCCACTTTTTAATACTTTATTACATGTTTAAAATTCATTACATTTTATTTTCATTATTAGCCCGAATATGCTGCTAATGAGAATTATCTGTTTGCCTTCCAGATATGAGTTCTTTGAAGTCAGGTCTGATGTAGGCTAGCTTGATTCACATATCTGTTTCAGGATAAAGTCTGCTTCTTTGCTTGGTCTAAACTCTAAGTGAAACTGTATTTTGAGAATGTTACCTCAACAAGTTATGTTGTGGAAAGAGTAAAAGTTTTTTTACAGCCATATTTGCAATTTCTGAATATTCACTTGTATGCTTGGCCCAAAATTCAAATAATATCGTCGGATTGAAAGTGTCTCTTAGATTCTTGTCAGCTACTATGTCAATAAACTGTACTATTTCTTTAACTGGCAGATCCAAATCATGTATTACGGTTGTTAATGGATTTCGAAGCAAGTTTTTATCGTATTTGGGAATGGAAAATATTATTGGTTTGAAGTTTGTAAACTTTATCAGTGTTATATTATTTCTGACACAATCTCTGATGAGAGAGTGGATTCTGATTCACACAAAAAATTGTACATTGTATGGAAGCACTCAATAATGGGTTTTCTCACAAACACTCCCAAAATTGAATTTTTTCCTAATTTGCTTCAAATTTCGCATGGGCTAAAAGTACTGATACACATGAACATGATAGGTTTAATTCATTGAGAGTTTAAAATATATCAGCTAGATAAGAAAAACTTTGTAACCACTCGGGATCACACAGTCTTGATGGCAGATCAAATGAAAAGCCAGAGAGAAACAACATTGCTTAATTCCGAAGGGTAAAAAGTCGAACCAAAACTTTTACCCGAGAAAACCATCTTACTTCTGTGTGAAATAACAAAGTCTTGAATTGGTTTCCAATTCATTCAGAGAGAGTAGTGAAAAGTCGAGGACTTGGGGGGTGGCCTAGATTTTATAAAACTCATTATCTTAACTGCTTCATTAAGCACACTTTGAAGGTTCGGTGGCATGTTTGTTACTGCTAATGCATGTCTTTGGATGTTGAAGTGGCTACTTACAATTTCAGGCACGATACGTTTAACATGAGCAATAAAGCCACGATGTTTCTCATCCTTACAGATATCAATGCATCTGTCCCATTACAGTCCGTTTTCTTTGAGATAGGAATCGACCAATATGAATCTATCCTCCCGATTGTTCTAGTCTTTAGAGGCTTGCAAAATAACATTTCATCTTGGATTGAACGATCATTTATGTACCGGATGACAAGAAGTACTTCAAGCCCGTCAACGCCCATTGTTTCATCAAGATTCAATGCGTAACAACCACTACTTTTTATAAGTCCAATAATTTTATGTTCAATCTTCGTGCTCATTTCATTCATTCACCTACAAACCTACAAACAGTGTCGTTTTAAAGTGGAACTTATTGTATAACATTTAAAAAAAATTTCCTTCTATCATAGTTTCAACGACATCCATGCCTTCACTTCTTTAGCCACATGGTAAGTTGAAGTGATGCTTCAAACGCTTTTTCATTGTTGCTGGCACCAGCCTGAGAAAATAAACTTGTCTTGCTTTTGTCTAATTCTTCCAATTTACGTTGGAAAAATTCGATGGTTTTGTCTTTATAGTAACTATGATCTATGTAGGTATCTTATCAGCATAGTTGGAGCTAATTAGCTGTTATTAAATGTTTAAAGTAAATTACACACTGAACATTCGTAACACAAGGATCTCCCTCACAAATGAAACCATATGATAAACATATTGCAAAGTATTTTCGGTTTTTTTTTCTTTCTTATTTGTGATTTTAACAGATGTTCCAGGATTGTCACTGATGCCTGGAATATCTTCGGCTTGTTCACTATGGCTGGGTGAATCCTGCCCTAGTTCCCCCTTTTTACCCACTTATCCATGACAAAATGTAGCACGTTCTATCCCTGAATGCTAATTGTGTATATACCGGGGTACGACTGACGCGACTGACTGAAGAATGATCAAGAAGGAACGTGAACAGTTGATGGGGCGCATGCGCACTTCATGCTGTGCTATGATTGTGGCTGATTGGCTGTTTCGACGCTATTTGTCAATGGTTGTCGAGATGTGTGCAGCGCGTTTTTAATTTCGTGATGTGTGAGGTATCTTAAAAAAAATTACTGTGTTTACAAATTTTAGGCATAAAAATGCAGAAGCATTAATACTGTTTTTCCCGCCATCACCCATAATTGCCTCACGTAACCCTTGACACACCTTCGTGGAACCCAGTTTGAGAACCACTGCCTTAGACCATCCGGCCACTGAAGCGGGCTACACGTATTATATTGCATTAATGGGATAGTAATGAGGAGGGTAGGATTTATAAGAAATGTGCTTTTTATCTCCGTAATAGGAGAGTGGAAACCTATGTAGGAACACACAAAAAACTCGGTTAACCCAACTGAGATTCAATCTTGAGCTTTCAGTCAAAGGGAAACCAGACTAGACGAAACCGCAGATTTGGTTGAATTTCCAGTTGTGTTTCTTTTAATTTTCGATGGGATATTTAAGGGTAATTCATTAACCGTTGAGAAGATCTTATGGGGGGGATCTATTGTCTACATAGTGTTACATGGGTGGAGGGTGGGTACATCACTATGTTACATAACACAGTTCATAGGCTTACACTTAAATTATAATGTTGGAAAAATAATATGTTTGTTCATGATTTCACCTTTAGTAGACATACTTCAAAATAACCTCTGGATATGTACGGTGTCGTGACAAGACTCTTGGTTGGATATACATTTCCGACTCCTGGATTTTTTTTTTTAGAGGGGATCCACTTCCAGTGTGTTAGCTTTGCGATGCTCCCCTTAGTGTGTACCACATTTGTGGAGTGTCGCAAGTATGCCACGATACGCCTGGCTCTTAATTTTAAAGGTGACCTACGTGTTTTGTTACGTGACAGTACGGATGAAGTCATATATTTACTCAGTTTTATATTGCAGGGGTATCATTTAAATTCCATTTGATTTTCACTCTTATATAGTGTCTCAAATGGACTCATATTGAGACTTAACATTTTAAGACTTTTAATATGTTTGTATTTTTTATTTAATTTAGTTTTCACACCTGCTCTTTACAGCAGGTGTATGATCATTATTTCTATTTCCATATGGGAATTCTACTTTTTTGATTTGTTTTTATTACAAGGCTTCAATAACTTATTTGTGTAAACACGCTTGTAAACAATAATAATCGTAATATTATTATTATCATCATTACGAAATCCCTTCAGATGAGGACAACATTGTCACAGGTATGATAAACGTAACACAACAATATAAAAATGGCATATAGTTCTGCCGTGAAAATGCTGGATCCACAAGGTAAACCAAATTTAAAATTGGTTCACTCTACTATATAATCACATCCCACGTATGCTCCAGGCTTCGAGTAGTCCATAAAGATGCGACTGAAACCTTAAAAGCAGGTGGTGAGAAGCTAATTAAAAGCCCTCTCTTTTATTATGTGTGGTGGTGTCGCTTTAGATAACTTGGCAAGATCGAGTTGGAATCTACGTAGGAGTATATTCCAAGGATAAACTAAACCTAGAGAAGTGGTGACAGCCTTTGGAAGGATTATCTCACATGTGTCGAAGACAGATGACATAATCCCAACCGATCGTGTGCTAGTTCATTTGGTTTGAATAAAACACGGTTGAATGGAAGGAACTCAAGACCGTAGGTTCCATGCTATTGCGTGAAATTACATACGAAGCAAAATTATAGGACCTCCAGTAAGAAAGAGGGGCTCACCAGTGCTAGCACAGATGCTGATGACGACTGGAATTAAAAGCACCAGTAGCCAGTTGGATAACTGTATGATGGGGACTAGCCAACATCCTTAGCGCTGATGGTCTAACAGAACTTTACACAAAACTGCCGTAAACGAGTTTCGATATTACCAAGCTCCTATAGAGGTGCATCAAGGTTTCTCCATCAACACTCCATTATCGAACACTATTGACTTTAATTGCATTGAGGGTTTTGACACACTTCGATTGACGATTTACATCGTACCCACGAAGCATCAGGTTATTAGCAGAGTGGAAGTGGGCTGCCTGAAAACATAAGAAGGGGGGATGCAGGGAATAAATCAGTAATTTAGTTTCCTCTATGTTAGCATAGAAACCCCTACAATCCCATTGCAGTAGCGACATTATTGATATAAAATGTATTAATCCAAGAAATCCATCACACCATCTCTTAAAAATATGAATTGATTAGGAAAGCTTTCGCTTCTCCAGCAGAGACAAGGGCGTTGCTTCCTTGCGGGTCTTCTGAGCTTTTTTTTTATATGAATTAGATTCGGCATTCCCTTTGTGTTTTCTTTAAAGCAACAGTGAGACTCGCCTTTGTGGCCTCACCTGTTCCACCCCCCATCTCAGCCTTTGGAGTCCCTGAGGTAAGAGTGGACAGTTCAACTGCCGCAGGTGGTTTAGTTTCCAGAGTGAAACCTAGGGGTGTTCTAGTAGAGCTCAGAAGGATTACCCGGAGTGGACTAGAAGTGGTTCACCAAGGAGGAATTGAGGGGGTTCCCCAATACGTAATCAGCGGGGTTCCCCGAGGAGTACATGGTGGAGGGTCCCAAGGAGGTGGTGAAGAATAAATCTTGGAAAACTTTCCCTTCCCGCACAAATTTCGGCAACACCTGAATTGTGGTATTATGACTAGGAATGTATCAAGTATACACCAAAGTCACGGGTCACATAGATGTATTTGAAAGATTAATTGCGCAATGGCAGTTCTGAAGATTATTGATGTCCTGGCTATTATGGATGTTCTTTGCGTGCCTTAGCGTAAAAGATCTTCTTTTCAGATTGAATTCCCTGAACTTTTTCTCTGCCTTCCATTTTGGACAGGCCCGAGACCAGGCAGAGTGCAGACCCTTGCAGTTGACGCAGAGCTAGAACGTAGGAGACTCACATGGTTGTATCGTGAGCCTCCAGCCCATAATATGCACAGGCTGGCTTACTACGGCATTGCAGCGCCGAGGTTGGAAACAAATGGCCGGACCCTTTGCACGTGGAAACCTGCTCAGACCTTCTTTGGAAGGGTAAGCGTTGCAAAAGTGCGAATATGCATAACCACATTTTTCTCTTGTCTGTTCTTTTTGTTTATAATAAGGTAAATTTCGATGACATGCTGAGGGGAAATCTTCTCACTGATCTCCTCAATGCTCACGCAGTCATGGTTCTAGCAAGTTACCACTCCCTTGCAAACATTGAGGAACTTGTGTGGTTTCACCTTCACTTTTATATGAGCCGCATCACTCAACGGTATTTCAGTAATCGCCATTATGTCAGAAAACTTAATGTCCGTCATGGTCTGAATCATGATCGTGCCCTCTTGCAGTTTTCTTATTGAAACTTCCAATTTTTCTGCTCCATTTACCACTCTTTCGGGAATAAATGGGCTAATACGTTTGAGGTTTCTGGAGTCGTCTACTCGAGACACACCTATAAGCGGGGCTGGAGCCTCACTACTTCCAAGTTGTTGTTTTTTCTTCAGAAATAGAGTTGGATGGCTTTACCCGTTTCCGAATCTTTTCGTTATTATGGCACTGTGAAGGGCCAAGCAGTACGTTGACAAAATAGTTTGGCAGAACGTTGCCAACGGACAGTAAGTTGTCAACTTTGATAATAAAATGGGCCATTCTGTTTTGGGACAGTCCGCACAATACACAGATCGTAGACCCAGGGTATCCAATTTGGTTCTAATACATGAGGCCCTGTTAAATCCTCCAATGGGGAGCCCCACATGATGCTAGGTATGACAACCTTCACATGGGGAAGCACCAGAAGAGAGGTTTTCAAAATAAGTGGGTGCAGGAAAGTACAAATTTTACGTCCGGAACCCTCATGAACGCAACAGATCTTTTCTGAAAGTAAGTTAACTGGTTATTGTCGGACTCAGGTACCTTCAACTAAGATATTGCAACCGGAGCACAGTTAGGGACTACTGCAGAACTTATCCAAACCCCATCCCGTAGGGTAAAAATGCAATTTAAGGACTTACTTTTTGTTGATATGACATTCACTCTTGATATGAAAAGTTACGTAACATAGTTTGAGTAGAGGAGGGGTCAGGTTAAATGTCTTCTTGGTTTTAAATGAATTGAGAAAGGACAGGGGGTCGGGGGACTTAAAAGGTGGTAAAATATCGTTACGTGGTTTATGGGTGACACCTTACGTGATATGAAACCAGGAGAGATGTTATCGATTAGTAGGTGAGTTGGGCTCTAGATATTCAAAGAGTCGATCTAAGCGCCTAAAATGACAAAGTCATGTTTATTTGTGTTTTGAGGTAAAATGTCACTTGGGCCGCTTTGGTCCCGAAGTGGATCTAATTAGATTGTTCGCAGCCACGCCAAGCCTGTGGCTTTAAAGTGGGAGAGTCTGGTCAAGTGGAAAGTGGTAGCTTGCGGTAATATTACAATATCGCGCCCGTTCTGATGTTTTGTACGAGGCAATCGAGAGAGCGAACATGTTAATGTTAAATCTGCGCTTGAGTGAAATGGTTTGCTAAACATAGGTATAATAGTTATGCGGCCTTCCGTGTCAATACTATGTATAGAGAATTCATGTTTGGAAGGATGTTGGGTGACAGCTAGCAGAAGGTTCTTCATTGCAAACATTGGTTGGTTAACATATTGGAAAATAATTATTATTTGCTTAGTAATAATATACTAGTTTTACCAAATGGTTCTAATAATACTGCCATAAGGATTACTGTATAGTTGGCGTTTTCGTAACTTATTGAAAGAACAAAATAATATATTATTAAACTATTATGTTTTGGGTTTTTGTTTTGACAACAATAAAAAGGTAATGGACCTGTCATAAGACAGAATAAATAATAATAATAATAATAATAATAAAAAATAAAAAATTATTATATTCACACTTGTATCTTGACTGGCCACCAAAATGAATGATTTTTTTATAACTTAAAGAAAGCGCCATACAAAATATTAGTTTCCAAATGAAACGTTTGTATTTTGTAAACATTGAATGAACACAACTTGCAAGATGGTTTGTATGACGTCTTCATCCTTGTTTCAGCTGGTTCGTCATCTTGATTCATAAAAAGCACGCCTAATTATAGAAGCTCTTGTGTGAAAAACATTTTTTAAGTGAACCATAGTCGCCGCTTCCACCAAACAGATACATCCAAACGGTTATTTTCACAAATTTGTGTTTAAATGATGTAAAAACAGTTAATACTAATTAAAACACAAATTATTTGTTGTGAAAGTTTTGACCACCAAATGTAACGACAACTCAACACAATATGGTTTTGTAGATCATATGGTTTGGTGAATGGATATATATATATATATATACTATATATACTATATACTATATAGTATATAGTATATATATATACTATATACTATATATACTATATACTATATAGTATATAGTATATATATAGTATATATATATACTATATACTATATATACTATATATATATATATATAGTATATTTCCCTAGCGATCACCTAACACCCTACCAACCAAGGATGTCCTATATTAACGTTGTATGGAAGAAAACTTGAGAATATCCACATTTTTACAGTTTTTATAGCAAAAAACATTATTGGCCAACGTAAATAAAATATTGTTTCAGCTTTATTTGTGGGGGTAAATACGGATATTCTGGACGAGGTGAAAGAAATGGTTAGCAAAAAAAATCATTAACGAGAATACAGTACTCAATTGCCACTACAAATAATATTCAAGGAATATAAGATATATGTGATATAAATATTTATCAGAGTAACATACTTTGTGCGTAGTTTGTGTTTATACTGCTTTTTATTTCGTTCTTCTTAGCACTGCATCTTACTACATGTTCAGGTTATATGCTATATACTAATTACTCTAATTGTTTTAGGGTTTAGGAAGGTTATATTTAGAGGGAGTGTACCCACATTTGCGCGAAGAGAGATAGAGGAAAACTATTTTGGGAAAAACCCGTCACAGTACACCTGACTGAGATTTGAACCTTGATCTCCCCGTCCTCAGCTGTCTAGTCTACTGCGATAGTAGCGCCTTTGACTTTGCAGCCACCTAGGCGGATTTTATACAACTAATCTGATAGGTTAAATTACAATATTTAATTATTTTTGAAAGACTTCGTGAACTTTGTAGTAAAGAACTTGATACAATAATATAAAGGGAACTATAATTAAATTAATTGGTTAAGAATTTATGTTTATATATGTATAAATCTATATAATTGAAATTGAATAAATAGATATATTTAAAAACGTTATCACATTTAAGTTTGAATGGATACATCTTTAGAAATCCTGAAAGAATTTTAGTTTTGACATATGGAGTAATGTACAGGCTATGACTTATAAACATATACAATTAAGAAGTCATTTAACGCGTTTAAAATGCGCCATCAAGAATTATAAATTAAATTGATTTGAATTTTATAATAAGTTAGATGTATTTATAAAAAATACTAAAATATGTTATTACGTACACACTGATATATTCTGTTATTCAAAATGTATGATGCTGGAATTATGACTTCTTTGCGATATGGTACTATTTCAAGTATGCTATTACTATTATTATTATGTGTTTTGTCTTAGGACAGTTCCATTCCTTTTGTTAGTGAGCTTAAACAGTCAATGTATCCTTCTTCAGATCCCAGAATTTCTTCTTTCCTTCAATCCATCTTTCCCTCAACCTTAACTTCTATGACGTCGTGCAGAAAACCTTTCCTTTTAAGGAATTGTCCTATCCCGTTTGCTTTGTGCCTAAGAATAACATCCAAAATAGTTATCTGCTCACCCACTTTTCTTTAGACTTCATTTGTCACTCAGTCCACCTAATATTCTGAAGTCTTCTCCAGCACCACATTTCAAAGTTCTTTGTGTATTTCTTTTCCATCTTCCTAAACGTCCACGTTCATGTTCCGTACAGCGCAATGCTCCATATGTAGCATTTCGTCAGTTTATTCCTCAGTTCAAAACTCATTTTGCTGTATAGAAAAAAATATATATATATATTTCAAAGCCAATAATATGTGGTTTTGTCTGCAATAGTTACTGTTGAATTGTCCTTAAAAGGGAGAGAATTTGATTAAGGTTCAGTGCATACGTATTTAAATATTCCACTCGCTTTGTGCATTTTATACGTTTCATTAACCCTTCTTTTCCCTTCACATGACTAAAATACTCCATCCCAATTGGTTTAAGTGTGAACATTTAAACAGTTATGTATCCTCTAAATAGAAAATATCTATATTAGAGTCCACCTTCTGGAGGACAGATATTTGAAAACCAGGTGCTTAAAGCGCACACCTTCATGTTTCCTTAAATTACGTAGGTTTTTTTTCATGATTTTTTACTCCCCCCATGAAAACTATCTATATTACGTACTTTTTTATGATTTGATAAGTAATATTATTTTAATCGTTTAATTATATTTAGACATAAAGATTGGAATAAAGCAACTGAAATGAAATTTTAAATACTTTAAACTGCATCAAGTAAATTGAATATAAGTGAAATTTTATAGTAATTATAAAATTTAATTACGATATATTTATTTTCTTACAAAAAATGACTCACCTTAAACAATGATTTAAAAAAAACTTACATAAGATGGATTCTGACCCCCGCTCACCTCGTGAGAAAGCGCAAGAAAATACTGAACCAACTCCCACTCTACCCCCGGCCTAAATACACCTCACTGGTGTTCAAGAAGACTAAGGTGTTAGACTTTGAATATATTATATTTAAAAGTGATCAAAAAATACATCAAAGCTGTACAACATAAGGAAGGATTCCATAAGTATTAATACAAAACTTTTTGGCCCAGGAGTTATACATTTATAAAAATTCTAAGAATATATGGTAAGGAGAGTCTATATTAATAACTAAGGAAATGATTTCAAATAGTTACATTCTAAACAATTTTTATAAATAATCAAGTCTTATTATTACAATTATTTATTTTTACAAGAACTTCTTACTGTTCAGATTATACATATATATGATAATTACTCCAATGAGGTAGGTATAAGGAAGGAAGCATCTTCTATGTAGTCTACCCACGTTTGCGTGGAAGAAGAGTGAGAAACCATTTAGGGAAAAACCACCATTGGTAGACTCGGCCGGGATTCGAACCCTGATATCCCTGTCATCAGCAAACAAGTGTAGTACGAGAGGGATAGATGCCTTAGATAATTCGGCTACTGAAGCGGGAATACAAGTTTTTAATTAGGGAAATATGGAAAGTTATGTTTTAAATGTGACACATTGATTCCAAAATTATTTAGTGAAATGTTAATTTGCTACACTTAAACTGGTTTTACAAATATATAAGGATTAACTTTACATTTGAATATAGTTTTTTAATAAATTGGATAACAAAAGTTAGAGCGACAGTAAAGAAGATAAATTGTAAAATAAAATAAGTTAAAATTGTTACACGATAGATAGCAAAATTATTATTACTATTATAACCGCGTCTTACTAACCTTTCGGGTTATACGCACTTACGATAATGTATAATGATAGGGTGATTGTGAGATGGACTGGAGGACCTACAGTTTAACGTGGAATCCGAACCACGGTGGAGGCCTGGCATTCCATACATCCTCAGGTTGTGATTAATACACGTCTTGTCAGAGGTGAAGGAAGGGTTTAGCAATCAGATAAATCTGTGCCGGGACCGAGGATTGTACACCGGACCACCGGCACAGAAGTCCGACACCTTACCCCTAGACCACCAGGTCACCTTAGTAGAATTAAAGTTGTTGTTATATAAATGACTAATTTAAAATATAGGAATAAAATTAGATTGAACCAATATCCTTAATATATTTTGTTGTTTCGTTGATCCTTAGGTACAGGGTGGGTCGGAAACAATTAGACAATTAATAATCAGGAAAGTGATGGACAACATGCTGAGGTCTGCCTGACGTCCAGTGGACCTCACATGAGTCACATTATCTTCAAAAAGTAAAAAAAAAAATAGCTGTATTTAGTTTTCTTTTATTTAGCTAGTGAGTATTTACTTATCAATTAAAGCGTTAATTTTCAAGTTAATCGTCTTATTGTCTGGCCCTACTCTGTATATCTGTATATGTAGAAATTAGAGTCGTTGACATTATCTGTGCTAACACCAACACGAAACTTTAATATTAGAGTAGTGATCTTAGTCTAATTGCGTTGCAACTTTATTTAAATTTAAATTAAAGGGTATGTCCCTGACATCACAATATTTTATAGGCGCGTAGAAAACAACTAGCCCTTTTTACTATATTTTAGTTTTAATTAATAATAAAACACATTTACACTGGATCTATGAATACATCAACTCGTTCACGCGACTCAAATGACTCTCTTAAGGATTAATAGAAATATTTCCGCACGCTGGCCATCTTTTTATCCGAGTTTCGAGCTTCACCCCAGCGCTTACCTTCTTCCAAAAACTCCGTTGTGTGGTTTTACCGGCACATTCTTAATATTCCGCCAGCAGTAAATCATGGCCGCCTTTCTTCATCAAGACCCCTAATTTTGAAACTTGTGAAAAAAAACTCGTTAGCGAGCAAATTTTCAACTTGTTATCTCGCAAATTGCAGGCTGTACCAAAACAGAGCTAATTTTGAAATGTTTCTACTGTCGTGCTAGTTGGTGTGGCGCTGTTTCGTTTGCGACAGAGTTTTCAATCTGACAACACTGTAAAACCATGACGTACCAAAGGATTGAGGTGATGGGTTGCTACAACGCACCATTGTACAAGTTACGTAACTGAAAGTAAACACTATTATTGTATTGAGTGTATCATGTAAAATGATTTGTTTGGTTTTATTAGGAAATCATCATCCATTTGTTTACATCTAAGTTTGTCTCAAAACTTTCTCAAGTTAGATAAGTATGAGTTAAGCATTTATTATACTCTCTATTCTTTAGATCACTTGGTAGCGTGCTTGTCTGAAACTCAGAAGGTCACGAGATCGAGAATAATAAATAATAATATTTTAATTTTTTATCGGAATAAAAATTCACTTGTTAATAATTTGAATTCAGTATTTACAACTATTTTTAAAGCATAAATATGCCCTTAAGGCTTTTACTATGAGAATAATAATTAGCTTGCTTAGCCTAATTTTTGAATGTCTACATTTTTATGACATAAAACCCATTAATACAATTTTTAAATGATCAACTAAATACCAAATTTCAAAACTAATTTAACAAGGTAGTGAATTAAAAAAGTACATTATTTTTAAAGAAGAATACTGTGGTAGTCTGCGTAAGATAAAATACCTTGTATACTTCTATTTAAAAAATATTCAAAACAAACTATATGTTATTAATAAAATAATTTAAATGACATATTTTTTCATTCTGATAAATTTAAAAAAAAGTTGGAGCTATCAGGATCTAAACATGCGAACTATAGATTATGAGAATGTCATGTTACCAACTCAACCAAGTTTATGGTTAAAAATACTTGAAAAAATTAAACTATATTATTATAATTTCACACAAACGAATATTTTTATTGAAGTATTGAATAGTGTCCAAAGCAATTATATTTTTTTTATTTCTGTAAACCCATTTTGTACAATGGTAGGGTTATTTCAACAAAATTACTCTCAGAAGTTGGCAACCGAAGAAGGGGATGACGTCCACTTTGTTTTACTATGCTTTACTCGCCAGACAAGCCCTGTCTTGCATGGTGTAAGGCTGGCGAGTAGAATCTGCTCGCTAGTCGATTGTGTGACGTCAGTTTTTGCAGTGCGGAAGTTTTATAAATTAAGGGTTTGCGATATTGTGTGCGAGATGAGAGAAGTACGCTAGCGAATCGCCACCCGCACGTTTTAAAACTAGGGGTCCAGCTATTGACTACGAGTCCAGTGTTATTGCCTTACAAATAATAAATTAGAGTTATACATATATAAACTTAAACATTAAATAAAACAATCGTGATAACCTTACTTAGTTAAATATATAGGGCCTACATAGTAATAACTATCTTATTATTTTTTAGCACCACGTCTTACTACCCATTTGGGTTATATGTATATTTACTAACTAATCTAGTGGTTTTAGAAATTAGGAAGGTTATATTTAGAGGAAGTGTACACGCATTTGCGCGGAGTAGTAAAATATCATTTTGGACCCAAAAAACTCCGTACACCCGACCGAGATTTGAACCTCGATCTTCTCATCAATGGCAGTCTAATATACTCCGAGAGTAGCGCGTTAGACCATGCAGCCACCGAAGTGGGTATCATCTTATTAAATTATACAAATCCATCCTAGGTAAGAGCCCACTAGCCCGCATCGTTAAGGACGGCATGAATCGTATTTATTTAGTGTACTGCATCCACTGCATTCAGAAGCTGTTAGGCTTAGTGAGCTAGGGATTAGAAAGGTTACATCTGGAGGAAGTGTACATGCGTTTTCGTGAAGAGAGAGTGGAAAACCATTTAGGAAAACTACCCTCAGTACACCCAAACGAGATTTGAACCCTGACCTCTCTGTCATCGGTGGGCCAGTTTAACACAAACGTAACGCCTTAGGTCTTATACCATGCGGCCACGAAAATAGGTAACCCAATATCAATTCATTGGACCAATGATGGGACAGATAAATTTTCAAATGCATTTGATGGACCACTTTTACACAGCTCATCCATCGGCGTACGCTGTCATAAAACAGTTGAATTTAATACTAGTGGAGACATACTTAAAATCAAAAGGCAACTATTGTACACCTGTCACCGGCACGCCAAGTATCTGAAAAATATAAACTTACTAAACAGCTGTGGTTAGATTACTAAGGGGGAGGGGGGGGGGGAGGAAATACGTATTAGTTTTCTAACTTCCGTTAGACACAAATTATGATCCTGTAATTCCTGTGGTTTTATTATTTTATTTACTATTCTATTACTATTGTAATTATCGTAAAGAGTTATGGATTTGTTTACAATATATCTATGCTAGGTTAACACGATATGCATTCCCCACCCCCACCCCGTTCACTTTTGCTCCATATCTTCATGAGATTTTGATATGAAGTTTCTCCCTCCAGTGCGTTTTCATGTTTTCCAGGGTGATACCATATTACAGGTAAAGCTATAAAAAAAACTCCGATTATTCTGTCGAAACTCCACTCCACAACATTTCATTTCATTGGCAGAGTTTAAGGGGGAGAGGGTGGGGAATAGGGAGGCAGGGGATGCCGGAAAAGCTAAGTGTGTTTGCAGTTTTCATGACAAACAATTATTTTTTTCCCAAAAAAATTAAATCTATTGCTCCAGTAGAAACATTTAGTTTAATTTTCTACACATAGTATTCTCAATATTTTTTGAATATTAGTATTTGATGAGAAACTTTTTAATTGAAGTTAAAAGGTTCTCACTAAATGCTAGGACACCATTGACAGATATTTAAGAACTGTTGAAATTATCATACGAAGAAAATTAAACTATGTTTCTACTGAAGAAATATCAGGGTGGAAGGCTCTGGCCCTCCCGGCAAAATAAAGCAAAAGAAGAAACGAAATGTATTTTAAAATTCATATAAATTTTCTCATATGTTTTCATTACATAGTGTTAAGCATATATCAATTTAAAAAATCGTTATATTTCTTTCCCTTTTTTATTGATGGAATTAGCATTCCAGCGCTTGACATAAAGCGCTCGTATGCTAACAAGCTCTGTGGTGGGCTGGTTTAGAAGCAACCCCGAGCTCTGCCTTTGTCACAGGGTAGTTGCCATGATAACCTGACGTCACTTTCTTTGACCATAGCAAGTTTTTGGGGCTGAGCTCAACTGTGGTTTGCTTACCAGCTGTAGTGCAGTCGGCTGGCTATAAGTCATTGATTTGAATAATATATAAGTGTGACGCGTTTTAGCTAGTCTTTTCGAATACTTTAGTGAATAATTGACGTTTCCGTTATTAAAAAACTGAATCTTGGTTCTTTATCTTTAGAAGAAAAATTTGAAATTAAAAACAATGGAAGGCTTGTAATCAAATCCTACTTAAGAAACACCATGAGTGAAACACATATTAAATGCTTTGGCCATGTTGTCTATAGAACAGTCAATGATTCGTGAGATACCAGATGAAAACCAAAGATGAGATTTTTCTTTCAAACGATAAATTTACTGATACACTAATTCTTAAAGTATATTGTGTGTATAGTATTCAAGATAGTGTTGAGAACCTATTTATATTTTTTTTTACTGGTGTTTGTGTGTGTGTATGTATTTCACGATGGACAATATTTGACTTATATATAAAAGTATAACAACTCACTTGGTTCTAACTTTTATTTACTTTTATTAACTTTATCCTTTTTATACTTTTTTTAGTGTAGTTTGTAAGCTAAATATAGGATGGTATAAGGTTTATATAAGGTAAGCTGTTGTCTACCTAATTTAACAATTTTTAAGAGAATGCTCTACTTTAAGGTTTACTTACAAGTCGCCACAGGAAATATTTTATTTATTTTGATGAAAATATTTTGTTGTTACAAAAAACTACATACATATTGCCTTTAGCTCTCAATTCCTACCATCGCATCTTACACTCAGCTTAACCTAGTAACACTTCACGCCAGGTTAGTGCAATTTCGTAACTATATTTGAGCGAAAAAACCCAAATAGTTACCAAGACGTAATTGCTTAACTTTTTTTTTTGCCGGCAACCTGTAACAATATTTTGTCCTCCAGGGCACAGTTTTAAACCTGTCTCTATTCCTGGGACACCCATCAGAAATGTGTATGTATTCGTGTCATGTACAAGAGAGAGAGAGAGAAAGATAAAATAGGGAGAGGACGGAAAGCAGGTTAACTTCCACATAATCTCTTCCCCCCTCCGGCATCAACAAAAACACGCACGACGCTGGAAGAGAGTAGAGTGGAATCTCTGTGTGTGTGAAGTTCTTAGCTTTTGTGTTATTGCCAAGGCTCACCCTACTTGCCTCTATGAGTTACATTTAATACGCTTGTAAATTTTAATCCGTGTTTAATTTATTTTTCACAACAGTTTCTTGCGTTGTTTCCGCATAAAACCCAGCTTATTGGGGCGGCGGGGGTTGTACTAGCTACCGGCCCCTTTCTTCGCAACAACTCATGAATTATTAAAACACAAACCAAAACAACTAAAGAAGACGTAACAAGCTCCAGAGAATAATATATTTTACACCCTAAATAAAAAGCAAGAAATAGTACAAAATATTTTTCTAATATGTGTATATTAGAAAAATATTTTGTACTATTTCTTGCTTTTTATTTAGGGTGTAAAATATATTATTCGGTGGAGCTTGTTACGTCTTCTTTAGTTGTTTTGATTTGTGTTTTAATAAAGGTATATTTTTCCTTTGTGAATTTTTTTTTAATTCGTTCAATCAAAAATGTAAATAAAACAGGGATGAATCTATTTCACGTAGTTGGGTTCTGGTAGGAAGTGACTTTTAGAAACTACAAACATATTCTTTTTGCGGTCCATGATAACACTACCCGCTTCGGAGGCCGCATGGTCTAAGGCGTCACTCTCTTAATAGACTAGACTACCGATGACGAAGAGATTGAGGATCAAATCTTAGTCAAGTGCACTGAGGATTTTTTCCTAGATGGTTTTCCACTCTCTCTCTCCACGCAAATACGGGTACACTTACTCAAAATATAACCTTCCTCTTACCTAAAACCATTAGCGTATTTAGTACAAAAGCGTATAGCCCGAACGGGTAGTAAGACGCGGTGCTAAACAAAATTGATAACATTTTACTTTATTATTATTACCCGCCTCGGTGGCGTAGTTGGCTAACGCGCTTGTCGTGTTGAGCTCGACTGCTGAGGACGGGGAGATCGAGGTTTGAATCTCGGTCGGGTGAACTGGGGGTGGTTTTTCCTAAATGGTTTTCCACTCTACCTCCACAAAAATGCGGGTTCACTTCCTCTAATTAAACCTTCCCAATTCCTAATCAATTAGTACTTAAAGCGTATAACCCGAACGGGTAGTAAGACGCGGTGCTAAATATTATTATTATTAGTATCTTCTTATAAGGAGTCATTCTCGAGGCAGTTAGCCTCGTGGTATAGTGGTTAGTGCACCTGTCTACGAGCCTAGGTGTCCCGGGCTATATTCCCGGCTGGTACCATGGGTATTTTTCTCGAAAGGGGAATTACCCCAACGGCCGCCAGGGGTTGCTAAATTAAGCTTAAGCTGGGTTTAAATGTTTCTACTGTTTCCACACCCATACGCACTATCACCATTATCTCATATCATCGTGACATGGAAAGAGCCTCCACAGAAAGGATGTACGATTAGTACATCTGGGCGTCTCTTGGGAAACAGTACATTAGTACTGGCTAATCTTTCCTCAAACTGAGCTACTAATTGATGTAGCCCAGAGACACTATTTATATTATTATTATTATTTCAAGTGACTGTACTACCGGTAACATCAAGATTGGGGGTTTGAATCCTGTTCGGGTGTAAAAGGTGATTAATCCTAAATGGTACTATGCGGGCAAAGCTCCTTTAAAATTCAACCTTCCTCATCTCTAACAAATTAGTAAGACGCGGTGCTAAAAAAGGAAAGTATATAATTTTACTAATATAGGTATTAAAAGTGACATTTGCTGATCACATGACTTTACGTATGAATCCATGAAAATGGTTTTAGTGACTTTTATAACTGTCTAAAAAAAGTTTCTCTCTGTATTACTGTTATAAAAAAAATTCCCTCTTCTTATGGCTGGGTTTATAATCACGAATAACGCATAACTAATAGTGAATAGTGCATAGTACATAGTACATAGTGCGCAAGACGTCAAAATACATTATTTTTGATAATCGCGTTTATAATATATACATATTGAATAGTATACAATGCATAAAGTTGATTTAACTTTAAATTCTTTTGCGATATGAATTGATTGCAGTCTAGATCATCATTGAACTTGAGACGTATCAGTCAATGAAAATTATTGTAAAGGACAATTAAACGTCAGTCTACAAGCAGACTAGAATAATTAGCTTTTATTTTCATCTCCATGTTTGAAATATCTTGTGGTAGCCATACTTGTTACTGTGGATTCACACGTATGCCGAAAAATTAGCGCAGAACAGAATCGTGGTCACGTGACGCGCTCTAAGCCAATCACAATATTTCCGCCTAATCAGCGCGAGCTGTTTCACTGAAGTTCAACTTATCTCTGCTTTGCTCGCTCTGCCCGAGAGGTTCGTCACAGGAGAACCAATCAAATCTCAGAACCACCCATTTCAAATCAGTACGCATGCGCTCTACAGCTTGTGAGGATATTTGAAATAACTCGTTGATGGATATCCTGTGTATCGATATATTAGATTATGCCACGACACAGCATTATAATTTTAAAATATAAACTTTTATTTAATACTACAGGAAAAACTTAGATTTAGTTATTATTATTATTATTATTATTATTATTATTATTATTATTATTATTATTAGCACCGCGTATTACTACCCATTCGGGTTATACGCACTTACGCTAATGTATGATGGTGGGATGATTGTGAGATGAAATGAAGGACCTACAGTTTAACGTGTGATCCGAACCACGGTGGAGGCCTGGCATTCCTCAAATTCACAAGCTGTGATTAATACACGTCTTGTCAGAGGTGAAGGACGAGTTTGGCAATCAGATAAATTTGTGCCGGGATTGAGGATTGAACCCTGGACTCTAGCACAGAAGTCCGACACCTTACCCCTAGACCACGAGGTCATCTTCAATTTAGTTAAATTCAAGTTTCAAAATATACATTTTAATGTTATTTTTTTAGAATGAACCATTTATTGGAATATATTTAGAGATATTATCTAATAGTGAAAATTGGTTAGGCCATTTTCTATTGATAATAAAAGACAATCGATATTTTATTTTAGCATCTCGTCATACTACCCATTCGGGTTAAATGCTGACAACCGAATTAATTAAGACGTTATTCATTATTTTAAATTATAAACCGATGTATTTTTCTTATGAATTGTGCACTGTAAGCTGTACACTATTTGCTATTAGCTATGCGCTGTGCATCAAAATAAACTCAGCCTAAGTTGTAAGTTGATTTTTAAGACAGTTGAGCATATTCCAGATGTTTGTTTTGTTTATTTGAAGTGTATCCCATTTTACAACCCGTCTGTGATATCTGCATGTAAACACAAAATGTGGTAGAGATTAGGAAGGTAGGATATATAAGTTTTGTACTCGTATTCTCTTTGAGGAAGATTGGAGAAACATCTATGAAAAACCTCCCCATTACTGGCAAATCCGACTAGATGAGCCCAACATTAAATCCATCGGTGCGGGTAACAATATTACCCGAGCGATTGAATTGAAAAATACGCCTGTAATTGATCAAAGTAAGTTATAAAACATAATTTCTATTTTTATGCATTCTATAAGGTGTAAAGATGAGTACGGAGGAATTTAGAGAACAGATATCCGCATTTGCATGGAGGAAGAGTGTGAAATTACTAAGGTAAATTATTATTAAATTATTAATATACCACGCCGGGGTTTAATCCCCGACTTTCAAGGTATCCTTCAAACTGTGTAAGCTTGACTTTTATTCCACGTGCTTATCGGCGTGTGTAACATAATGTTTTTTACACGAGTTTTAGAGCGAAAGTAGAATTTAAACTATCCCGTAAAAGTTAAAAAAAAGATTTTATTGTCAAATAAAATTAAACAGTAAAGTTCCGGCATTTGTAACATTTCTTGATATTATACTCGTCATAAAGTGATTCTGAATATACCTGCGACACACAAATAAAATTGTTTCCTCAAGTAGAGGAGCGTCGTAAATAGTATATTATGGGGGTAGTTTCCCTCTTTTATTTTAAAAAACAACTATGAATAAGATACTTATGCACAATGCAAATACTTACCGAAGCGACCACTTCTCTTCAATACCAGCGGTACCCAACCACGGGGGAAAAACCTATTATAGATTTGAGGAAAGATGTATATTAAGTTAGGTTAATACAAGGGTTTTAAAACGAACATTTTCATGCAATCTGGCATTAAAAAATTTAGCAAAAAACATTAAATTACATTTAACAAAGATATATACATCTAGGAATAATACTATAATAATAATAATAATAATAATAATAATAATAATAATAATAATAATAATAATTTAATAAACCATTGAAAACTATCTAAATATGGCAAACAATAAAATTGGTCTTTCAAATTGGATAAGTATTAGAGAAGTACACTTTTTTTTTATCACCGTGTCTTACTACCCGTAAGGATTATACGCTTACATACTAACTACTCTAATGTTTTTAGGGATGAGGAAGGTTAAATTTAAAGGAAGAGTACCCGAATTTCCGTGAAGAGAGCGTGAAAAATCTTGTTGAAAAAACCATCCTCGGTACAGCTGACCGAGATTCGAACCTTGATCTCCCCGTCATCGGCAGTCTAGTCTTATGTGAGACCACACAATCACTGAAGAGGGTGAAAAATAATTTGATACATCCTGTACACAAATAAATGATACGGAACTCCACACGGACTTTCTCACTCTATTGTTTATAAATTGAGATATTTACTCAAAACTCGTAACATATGTGAAACGAAATAATATACGTTAACAACCCGAACAAAAATTGCGTTATACTTACGTAAAACATTTTTCGAATCCCAGTTTTAAATTTTATAATTTTATTTTTAATGAATTAAAGTCCTCATTTGTATATTTGGACCAAAAAATAAAGACCGAAATTGGGTCCACAAGGGTCAACACTTCATGTGAAAATTTCAACTTCTGGTTAAAATTTTCAACATTTTATTAGAGGCTCAACATATTATGGTTATTGCATTGCTAATAAATTCATTTGTAAATTTTGACCAATTAAAAATGTAAATATTGAATATTGATTCTAAAATGGAGATAGAGAATTGCTGTACAAACATTTCCCCTAAGAGGTTAAAGGAAAAAGAATATAAATTTTTGAGAAACATGCTTATTTACTTACTCTATGGCTTTAGAGAATTATTACGTTAAAACTTAACTTAAACTTAACTTAAACTCTTTGTACAACTAAAGCTCATAAAATTGTATTAATATATATATTTGCCAATATTTCAGAAACTATTGGTTTTATAACGATATTTTTCAAATAAAAGTTTTTTAATTAGTATTACAAGTTGGCAATGATAAGTTGTTCAGTATCTCAAATAGTTTCGGAAAGACAGAAATATCCGCTTCGTTTAAGTACCCTAAAAATCATTTTCATGGGAAAATGAAAATAACCATTTTACTTATAATCTTAATCAACGCCTAGATATAAATTTTAATCAAAATAGTTTGTGCCGATTTTGAAAATATCTATTTGTTCTCTTTTCGATATTTATGAAACTATTCTTTATTTTAGGGTTAACAGAAGCAGATAGACGGCATTGAAAAAACTACTGTTTAGGGTTCAGAGGTCATGAAACGTCGACATTCATCAACATCCTGGGTGAGATTTTTTTTTACCGTCGCAATAAGTTTAAAAAAAATATCTATTTGCGCATAGCTTGAACATTATTGATTTTATAAAAATATGTTTCAAATAAAAGATTTTACCACAAATAGACCTACATATTTGCAATGATAAGTAATTTCATATCTCTAAGAGTAACGGAGATATGATACAAAAATTAGAATTTACTCATTAGACCGAAACTCTTAAAGTCATTTTGACGAAAAATTGAGAGTGGCCATTTTGTTTGTAATAGTGATCAATGCTTAGAAATTAAATTTAATCAAAATCTTTGGAGCCGATTTTTTCTCTTTTCGCCTTTAAGGAAAGTACTCTTAGTTTTAGGGTTAGATATCCAATTCCAAAAACCCCTTGGAACAACCCTATGAAAACCCTAAATACCAAGGTTTAGCCCTATTGGTAAGATAGTTTAGGCTCAACTCCGAGGTATACACAGACGGAAATGTAAAAAAAAAATACTTTTTCGGAGTCGGGGGGTCATGAAACGTCGAAATTCATCAAAATCTCAAATTCAATTTTTTTTACGGTCACAATACTTTCTATACCTGTAGGATAGCTAGTATCGCATTTAATTTTGGAGTTTATTAAAATATAATAAGTTTATTCCTGATGCCCATAATTTGGTTGAGGTTTTCATTTTCTCAACATCGCTAAGCAATAATTTTTTTTAGCCTTAATAGTAACACAAATTACATTGGTCCCACTTCCTAGTTAGCTGTTGGGTAACCTGGTGGTCTAGGGGTAAGGTGTCAGACTTCTGTGTTGTGGGTCCAGGGTTCAATCCTAGGTCTCGGCACAGATTTATCGGATAACCAAACCCTTCCTTCACCTCTGACAAGACGTTTATTAATCACAACTTGTGAATTTGTGGAATGCCAGGCCTCCACCGTGGTTCGGATCCCACGTTAAACTGTAGGTCCTCCATTTCATCTACTCAATCACCTTACCATTACACATTAGCGTAAGTGCGTATAACCCGAAAGGGTAGTAAGACGCGGTGCTAATAATAATAGTTAGCCGTTATTACTTTTAACAAACTACCTCAGCGCTGGGGACAAAGTCACCGATCTGCTTGTTCGATGACATCCCTGGCTCACCATCCGCTTGCTTTGCGGGTGAATACCACCTAGGACATGGTTCCACCCCTTGACAGTAGAAGGGTAGTTAGGAGGATACATCAAACTTTCATAATGAGCTCCCCAAAGGATTAAATAATTTAGACTACATTAGCCCCATCTATCTAAACTGCAGCACCGGCACAATTGTTGTTTCTTCCTGCCAGTTTGTAGACTAGGCACAGGACCCACATTGGTGGACAAGCAGACTTAATGTCAGGAACGGTGACCTGGTGGTCTAGGGGTAAGGTGTCAGACTTCTGTGCTGGCGGCCGGGGTTCAATCCTCGGTCCAGGCACAAATTTATCTGATTTCCAAACCCTTCCTTCACCTCTGACAAGACATCTTGTGAATGTGGGGAATGCCATACCTCCACCGTGGTTCGGATTCCACGTTAAACTGTAGGTCCTTCATTTCATCTCACAATCACCCTACCATTACACATTAGCGTAAGTGCGTATAACCCGAACGGGTAGTAAGACGTGGTGCTAATAATAATAATAATAATAATGTCAGTAACGCACATTATAGTTTCCGGTGATTAGAAGATCTGGGTTTGAGGCTCTGCAGAGTTAGAGAAGATTATCTTTATCATTAATATAATTAAGTGAGTTAGAAGGAAAACGCACATACCTAATTTGGTGGCCGTGTGGTTTAAGGCACTACTCTCGCAGTAGACTAGACTGCCGATGATTGGGAGATCAAGGTTTGAATCTCGGTCGCATATACTAAGGTAGTTTTCCAAAACGGTTCTCTCTCTCTCCTCCAAGAAAATGCGGGTACACTTCCTTTAAGATAACCTTCTTAATATTTTAAACGAATAGCGTAATTAGTATATAAGCGTATAGCCCGAACGAATAGTAAGACGTGGTTCTAAAAAGTTGTAGCACAATTTTCTTCGGAGGAGAAGTAAGGCCGTTGGTCCCATATCGATTGTGACATGTAAAAGAGCCCCGAAGGTGTGTGAAAATAAATTTCCGGGCAAAATTGATAGGCTCTTTTCCTCTCGCTCATAGAAATTATTGTGTGCTGATATAATCAATCGGTTCTGAAAGTGCACGTTAAATTCTTCAAATAAATGAAAGAATTAAAATATTTGTATTTCG
Source organism: Timema monikensis (assembly GCA_902151445.1). Classification (NCBI taxonomy): domain Eukaryota; kingdom Metazoa; phylum Arthropoda; class Insecta; order Phasmatodea; family Timematidae; genus Timema; species Timema monikensis. Next base: position 46,894 of record CABFVZ010000921.1, read on the forward strand.
TATTTTGTTTTGAAAGAAATGTTAACGCATAAAAAATAACCGAATTCAGGAAATAAAACGTTTTATTATGATTACATACTAATTAAATATACATTATTATTATTATTAGCACAGCGTCTTACTACCCGTTCGGGTTAAACGCACTTACACCAATGTGTAATGATAGGGTGATTGTGAGATGAAATGGAGGACCTACAGTCTAACGTGGGATCCGAACCACGGTGGAGGCCTGGCACTCACCACATTCACAAGTTGTGATTAATACACGACTTGTCAGAGGTGAAGGAAGGGTTTGGCAATCAGATAAATCGGTGCTGGGACCGAGGATTGGACCCCGGACCCCCAGCACAGAAGTTTGACACCTTACCCCTAGACCACCAGTTCACCCAATTATTAAATATACAAATAATATATTGTAAATAAAATATTTACACACAAAAGGTCTTACTAAAAATAATAAAATGAACGTGTTAAGGATCAAAGCAATTATATATTTGCTTTATAATGATTATATGTCAATAATAATAAACCAAGATCAATTCAAATTATAAACGCGTCAAATGAACGTTGGCATTGGGAAAGGTAACGAATTAAATTTAATTACATTTTTAACGCAAATGATGAACACACGAAATATATGTGACAATATTTTTTTATTTATTTCAGTATCCCAGAGTTACACCTTTGGGCACAAATGATGCGAGCAAGTAATTCCTGGCAACAAATAAACATGGGTTTTTATTTCCTAGGGGTGTTTTTATTGTTTTGTTTCCCCACATAACGTTTCATTTGACTATGCCAAGAGCGATACATTTGATGAGGGAAGAAAAAAAAAAAAAAAA
>CABFVZ010000921.1:47969-111868 GCA_902151445.1 Timema monikensis
AAAAAAAAAAAAAGTAACAAAAACAGATTGTGGGATTTATTGAGTTAGATACATGTTGTATTTGTAATAAAGTATCTGAGAGGATAAAATAAAATAATACGATACAGTTTATGTATCACAAAAAACAAAAACTGTACTGCTACAACAAATTCGTATGTGAAGCCAACAATAAAAATATGTGTTTGTATTTAAATATACATATTTAACTTCCCTTCACCTATATATATATATATATATATATATACTATAAAATAAATGTGACATTTCATTTCCTATCCAGGATTTATTTTCAAAGAGACATACACCAATGACTTTGTTAGTTAGCGTAGAAAAAATTCAACAAATAAAAATGTTTTCATTAAGGAAAAATATTTGTTGTGTGTGTATATGTGTGTGTGTGTGCGCGTGTGCGTGTGCGTGTGTAAGCTTCAGCAACTCAAATTATCTATTGTTAATACTTAAAACGGACGATGAGAGATAGTTTGAAAGAACATTCGTATTTATAGAAGATGGGAAGTGAGTCCCACTGTAAGGTGGGGCTGTAGACGACGTGAGTAAAGGTTGTTGTTTTTGCAGTTTTTATAGCAACACCTTTTTTTTTTTGCCAAAATAAATAAAATATTGCTCCAATAGCGACGTTTAGTTTAATTTTCTTCTCACGGTGATATCAATGGTGGTTGAATATCTGTCATGAGCATAGAGGAATTAGATGATACACTTTTTAAATGAAGATAAAAAGTTGACATTTCATTCCAGAAAACCCTTGACAGATATTAAAGGACTGTTGATATCACCATCTAAAGAAAATTAAAGTTTGTTTGTACTGGAGCAATATCTTATTTATTTCTCAGATTTTTTTTTGTTTGCCATTAAAACTGCAGAAAATACTCCATTCCTCTATATTCTATGTCACCATTATTTTTATTTTCGTTTACTTGATGTATTTAGCCTGCATTTTATTAACTGACTCATATTTACAAATGACTTATACACTAAATTAATTCTAGAACAGACACAACATTCAACCCTCGGCCGTTAATTCATCACTGTGAAAGGGGAAACCCATATTTCACCAATGATAAATCGGTTGGCTATGCCAAGAATCGAAGCGGGGACCTTTTTCCTAGTGGACAGACAACAGTTGAACTAAGGTGACGGGCAACATAACATAACATTTTATTTTATTCACATGGTGACCACAACAGTTCCTGCACATGTGTGTTTCTGCTCTAATGCCACTATGCTCATGAAATTCAACAACTGTTGATAACATCAGGTGTAGAAATTTAAATTATTTCTCTACTGGATCAGTATTTTATTTATTTTGGTCAAAATAAGTTTGGCTGTACAAATTGCAAAAACATGGACCTTTGAGATGGATTCCAATTTTCATGCATGATTGAAAATTAATATATATATATATATAGTTACCAGAACTAAAACCAAGGTTGAGCTATCCTAATATTTACATTAATGGATTTGGGTTTAGCCAGGATTCGAAAACCAACCTTCCCGTTAAAGGTAAACCAGTATAGACGAGATTGAACCCTTTTTTTACCTATGTATGTGAAAATTGAATTTATGAAGAGATAGCAGCATTAAATGAGTGCCGAATATTTAGTTAATCACTCGCTTTCACGACTCATGATGGCTGCATTTCCATCCAATCGCGAATCTAATAAATGTTTAAAACTCAACATATAAAAAAAAATTATTACATTACTAAGGGAGTTACCTAATATACTGAGATGCTCGCATACGTTCATGAATTTCACATTAATTACATTATTAAAAAGGTGTTTTATTTATATAAAAAAAAGCTGGTATAGTGGTCAGATACCCTGGATAATGACCTACATGTCCCAGGTTCGATTCTCAGCTGGTACTGGGGGATTTTTTTTTAAATAGGAATAATTCCATGCTTTGGTTAACTAGGCTTAAGTTAGGTTAAGATTTTTATTGCCTCCACCCCGTCACATTCTCTCATACTCTCATCTCATCGGTACAATTAAAGGCCTCCACGGAAAGGATGTACGATTAGTACATTCGGGCGTCCCCTAGGCAACGGTACATTAGTACTAGCTAATCTCTACGCAAAGTGACCTACAGATTGATGTAACTCAGATTATTAGTATTACAAACAACGCATCATGTCAAAATGGAGGGGAAAGATCTATATTGAATTAAAACCTTACATTTTAAGCTTTATTTTATAAAAAAAAGTATACTAAAAAGTAGTATAAGTGAATTTCAATGACGTTTCACATGAAATATCGCAGCTCTAAGGTCAAAGTAAGACGTTAAAAACAAAGATACCCCCCTTCGGTGGCCGCGTGGCTTAGCGCGCTACTCTTGTGTAAGCTACTAGTGTGTCGGCGTTAGCCGGGCGTTTGGCGCTTTTAACGCAACTGGATGCTTTAACAACGCTGGTGAAACTATCGAGGGCGTTTTCACGGCAGCTGCGAAGAGACACCTCACTCGCATTGTGTTTGTTTGTTCAGTGACAGTCAATATGTTTATTCATAGCCGTATCTTGTATTTTCTGTTCACAAACAAAATTCATGAGCTTATCAAATGGCGTTACTAACATTATATAATATTGACAAAGGTATCTGCATATGATTCTCAAACATTCCAAGAAACTGTCCTAGGCTATTAATAGATTACTTCCTCAATGTCTTTCTTCTCTTTCAGAATGTTCATGATACCCTTCCAAAAGATGAATCACACCAATACATCTTATCTGGAAGTTGTCCATTTTCTGAGGAACACACCATTGAACGCAGTAATTCTGTCCTAAAAAGTTGTGCATATCTTTGTTTTCACGGCTTCATAAGCGCAGCGATTTTAACGTCTAGTGTAGATTAATCAAATCACAGGCAGGCATCAGCATCATTAGTGCAGCGCTTTCAGCGTCCGTATAAAATGGGCCTTAAGACTAGAATCCCAAAGACGGAGAGATCGAGGTTCGATCCCTGTCGGGTGCACTGAGGGTGGTTTTCCTGAATGGTTTTCTATTCGCCTTCCACGTGAAAGCGAGTGCACTTCCTATCAATTAAACCTTCATAATTCCTAAGCCATTAGTGTAATTTAGTACATAGGTGTATAACCCAAACGGTTAGTAAGACGCTGTGCTAAAAACAACTAGCTTTCATCAAACAAATACATTAAGCTTTAAATTGGGTCATATCAAAAAATCTAAGATAATTGAGGATTATATTAATTATATTTAAGCTTCAGAACCTCGATTCCCATAAGAAATACCATACCAATTCAAGTAGTCGGTAACCTTAAAAAGTATTTACAGTACTACAAATTAATTAAGGAAACTTATTAGGTGAATGACATGGGCGTTTTCCTTTTGGTTATGTCTTATTATTCAGATACCCAAGCCCATGATTAAATCCCGTGACTGGCTACACAGAGATGATTTTCTAAAGCTATCGATTTAGTTTCAGGTCCAATTTAATTAAACTCCACTACGCCAGTATGTTCCTCACCCTCAGCCCTTAGTTTAAAAGCTCCATACGCCCTACACAAATTACGCGAGTTGATTAAAAATGTTGTTTTTATTGATTTGCTTCAGGTAAACCGTTGTAAAGGAATTCCTTAGGGATTGGGGTTGAAGAATAAATGTCTTGAGTGCGCACAGCTTTAACAAAGTGTAACCCGCACCTTTGGGTATGCAGATAAAGGCGTCAGTCTCGTTTGTTATGGTTGCCCTGTGCCGTTAAGGTCAAGGCTTGAATCTCGGTAGAATGGGCTGAGGTGTATGTTTGTGGTCTGTAGCGCAAAGTGATTAAAATGATTCTAACACTTTTATTATGGTGCTTAGATAAGACGAGAAACTTTATAGGTGTCTTTGGATGAGGAAAAGTGACTTCAATGTCCTTGATAGGTTAAGAACCAAGCTACAAACGGGGTTCTCTCAAGTCGGATGTATCCCAACACGTGGGTTACGGGCATGCTGGGAGTTTGTTTTTCGTCAACATTTTTTAAGATCTATACGGATTACGTATACGCTTATGTGCTCATTACGCTAATGTGATAGTGATGAGGTAGGTTAAATTTGAAGTGTATATGAATTTGCTCGAAGGAAGAGTGGAAAATCATCTAGGAAAACTCACCCGACTGGGATTCGTACCCCGATATCCCCGTCATTATAGTCTATTGTGAGAGTGACGCCTTAGAGTAGACCGTTCGGCCATTAAAGCGGGTTGCGAAGACCCTATGTGTTCTCTGTAGTGGATTCCTGAGTACCACCCGCTCATTAAGATGTGTAACTGTAGCCTAGGATATTAACACCTCGAGTATAGTCCCATTTTCATATGAGTAGTCCTATCTGACAGCTAGAAAAGTTAATAGATTTATTTTCATTTAACCGTTTCAGTGATCGTATTGCTTAAGGAGTCACTCTCGCAATAGACTGAACTTCCGATGACGGGGAGATCGGGGTTCAAATCCAGGGATAGTGTATTAAATGGTTTCCCACTCTCCTTCCACTCAAATGTGGGTAGATTAGGCCTGCTTCTAAAATGATTATTCCACATCCCTACCCCATTAGACTATCATGCGTATAACCTGAACAGGTAGTAATACGTGGTGATGAAAAAATGATATAGTAAGCGTGGGTGACCTTAGATCAATCGGTAGCTTCTCGGCCTACTGACACAACGGTCGCGGGTTCATGACTCAAATATTAATCATTTGTCAAATTGGGGCTTCTCTTTTGCACTGGTGAATTGATGGCTTGAAGGAATGAATTCTGTGTTTATTCTAGGATTAAGCCGACTTGTAAGTCATGTGCTGATAAAATAAGTTGGCTCATAACTATATGCAGCCCAAATCGGTGGCTGCATGGTCTAGGATGCTAATATCGCAGTTAGACTATTGATGGTGGGGAGATCAAGGTTCGAAAATTGGTTGGGTCTACTAAGGGTAGTTTTCCAAAATGGGTTTTCACTCTTCCTGCACGAAAATGTGGATACACTTCCTCTAAATATAATCTCACTAATTTTTAAAATATAGCCAACACACTATACAGACAAATAAAGGCCTGATACTGAAGCAATTTCTAAGTGTATTATATTCACTTCCAAATTTAACAAGATAGTTCTCAAAAATTTGTTTTATTATCTAGAATAACCTCAATTATTTTGCTAGATTAAAAAAAAAGACACGAGACTCCATTGTTCTCACGGAATACTTGTTTTTCTTTTACGTCCATGGGATTTAGTTTAGTTTTTTTTTATTGTTTGCTCCCTCCAGTGTATCTTGGGGCCATATATTTCCGTCACTAGACCGGTTGTCGCCGGAGAAATTATCGGCCCCATTTGGCCAATTTGCGCCTTGGCAGCGCTGGTAAAGTGTGATCACGTCAATAGAAAAGAAAGTCAGCCTAAGGCATGGATGAATGAGTTAACGGAGATAACAATACAACACCACTTGATTGTAATAGAGGATGCGCTAGCTATCACGTACTGAGAGAGCCAACATATCGTGGATATGAATCTTCTGATATGGTCTTTTATTTAATATGTCGTAAATTATTCATTTATACTTAAGTAGATTATTCAAGAACACAATTCAGTTTATGTTCGAGAGATAGGCTCATTTAAAGATTTTTTGTAACCCCCAGCATTAATACTACCTTCATAAATTAATTTTTAAAAAGGCTTCATTTTTATTTATTTTTACAAAAATAAACATACGATTATTTCTTTCTTTCTTTTGTAATTCAGAGTGCTAGTTTTAATATAACTATCTTCTTATTTTCCTACATATCATTCCGCTTGTACGGAGTGCAAGAACTTGTAATATTTGTTTTGGCGGAGATGTTTTACAGCCGAATGCCCTTCCTGGGGGTAATCCCCAACACGTAGCAAAGGAAACAAGAATTAATTATATGAGCAAGAGTGAAAGAGCATACTAATTTTGCCAGAAAGGTTTTTTAACATCTCACCCAAGGACTTTTACATAACACATATAACATGAGACTGACTGACTTTACTTTCACTCGGAAGGAAGTTGTGCTACGTATTTTTGTTGGTTGTAGGTGTTGATGGACTCAACCTGGCTCAATGAGCGCGGTGAGTCTCCCTTAAGGCTGAGTGTTTGATGTTTCCTTGTTTGTGGCCTCGGGTTTGAACCCACGAACAACTGCTCCCGAGGTGAGCACTTTACTTCAATATTACCAAGGTCAGTCTAGGTTGAATCTAACGGCATGATTTTAATTTGATTATTATTAGTATTTTTAAAAACTACGTGCTTTCAGTTTTATAGGTTATAATTCCCAACTGAGTATAATACAATAAATGAACATGTGATTTTAATTGTATTTTATAACAAAATCTATATTACTGGACTGATTGCCAAACCCTTCCTTCACCTCTGACAAGACGTGTATTTATCACAACTTGTGAATGTGTGGAATGCCGGGCCTCCACCGTGGTTCGGATTCCACGTTAAACTGTAGCTCCTCTATTTTATCTCACAATCACACTACCATTACAGATTAGCGTAAGTGCGTATAACCCGAACGAGTAGTAAGACGCAGTGCTAATAATAATAATAATAATAATAATAATAATAATAATAAATTGTAGGAAGAACTATGAATTATTCTGTTACTTTTGTATACACTAGCCTCGCAAAAATATAAATACATACCAGCTTTATAGAATTTCTCGAAAAATTAATTTGAACCATACAAATCATCTTGTAAAACTGAAAATACTACAAAATATATAAATACAACTTTATTTGTATGAAATATAGTTAGAAAAATGTATAACATTTCACTACTTTGTTCCTTGTAAAATATTTTAATTAATTATTTTGCCATTTCTCCATGAAAAGTACAACATGGCTATCCTCTTGTCTTACTCAAATGCCCTAATTTCATATTTTAGCCCTTAGCTGGCAACGCAAAGTTGAAGTGCAGCCAATGAAATATACGAAATAAATCACCTTGAAAAAAAATTGTTGTTGTGAAAACGAATATTGGTGTTATGAGATTTATTTTTGCGATAATCGCATGGAATTGAAGGGTATGATTTATGGATGTATATGTGGTAGAAAAGATTCCAAGTAAAAAATATATTTTCAAGACATTCTATATTTTTAGTTGAGATTAAATATTAAATTTATAATGTTTCACGTAATGTAATTCTAAAGGAGGATTTTTTTAATGTTATAATATTTCTATAAAACTTAATAACAATACAATTCCTATTAGTTTAATTAAATAAGAGTTTATCAAACTACAGCATATATAGATTTATTAATTAACTTGTAATTTATTATAAACATCCACTTAGGATTTAAATAAAATCAAGAAACCTTGATAAATAATGGTTTTATAAACATGCAATCAATAATGACATGTGGGGAATGCCAGGCCTCCACCGTGGTTCGGATTCCAAGTTAAACTGTAGGTCCTCCATTTCATTTCATAATCACCCTACCATTACACATTAGCGTAAGTGCGTATAACCCGAACGGTTAGTAAGACGTGGTGCTAATGATAATAATAATAATAAGAAGAAGAAGAAGAAGAAGAAGAACGATAACCTGATTCGGTGGCCACATGGTCTAGGTCGTTACTCTTGCAACATACTAGACTGCTGAAAACGAAAAGATCATGGTTCAATCCCGGTTGTGTTTACTGAGAATGTTTTTTTTAAATGGTTTCCCAATCGTTTTCCACGCAAGTGCGGGTATACTTACTCTAAATTCAACCTTCCTTATCCCTAACCCATTAGTGCAATCAGTATATAAGCGTATAACTCGAATGGATAGTAGGACGCGGTGCTAAAAAAAATGATAGAATACCTTAATCCTTTTTCTTATCATTTATTCAAGGTATTTAAAGTGTACTTTCTGAAGCGACTCATTATATCAGCACATGATACTTTAATCCTACTCGTCTCTAGGGAGATGGATTAATTATACTAATGGGCCTTAATAAGCACATTATCAATATATTCCATTATTAGCAGACTGCGCACCCTATATGTACCTAAAAAGACCAACATACACTGCAACACGCTGTATTCTAAGGACAACACCGCCATTTTCCGCATCCGGTACAGTGGGATTTTAGGGGAAGAAGTGGGGGGGAGGGGGGGCACTCATCCGCACTTTAATAGTAACACGTCCACACACACACACAAGTGCAGTGCTTCAATGACGTCACAGTCCCATATTGGTTACGTCCAACGTAGCGGCAGTGGCCCAAGCATGTGCGATCTAGGAAAATAACACTAATACGGCCAGACGGACGGTAAATATCGCGTGAAGTGAGCGACAAATGACGTTGGAATAAAGCACCCAGGGATTTACGGGCTAAACAAGGCAGTAAATGTTGCTTGGCAGAGCGTCTTCAAGGACATGTTCATTTAAAAACTGCTACATGTGGCGATAAATTTAGTGGAATGATATTCCTACTGGTATTTTCCTATGTTTTCATAGGTTTCTACCTACGTGTACGGACAGACGTAGCGACATTTCACGCTTCCATTTGTACATGTGCTGCTATTATTGTAGCTAGCGTTAGATGTACTTCTATCTCAAGCGACATTTACTGTTCATCTGTCCGTAGCCTTAAGGCCAGTCTTATAGTCAGATTGAGTATGCCTCAATTGCGGTGCTCTACTAAAATTAACGACGACGGAAACATAGACAATAATAGAAGGAATGGGCTAGTTTCATGTGTGAAACTGGCCTATTCCCTTCGAGTTTTGGTAGGTGTCGTCTTGTATTTAGTATAGCACCGCAATTGGAGCGTACTCAACTTGGCTATAAAACTGGCCTTTAGTATTTTTGTAAGCAGTGGCGCAACTAAGTAGGAATAGGAAGGTTGGGACAGTGGTGGGACTAATATTTACCCCACCCCTTTTCCAGCCCACTTCATTCCCAGAACCAACCGGGCTAAAAATCAAGACTTAGGCTAAATTGTTTAGCAAATTGTCTTACTATCTGTTCTGATTATTAACGTATGTACTAATTACGCAGAGGGTTTTAGGGATGAAGATTGAGGAAGGATATATATTGATAAAAATGTACTCGCATTTGCGTGGAAGGAGTGTGTAAAACCATTTTAGAAAAGAAGATCTCAGTATACCCAACTGAGAATCTGCGTGGAAGGAGTGTGTAAAACCATTATAGAAAAGAAAATCTCAGTATACCCAACTGAGAATCTCGGTCCGAGAATCGAACCTTGATTTCTCCATCATCGATAGTATAGTCTACTGCGAGAGTGACGCCTTAGACCATGCAACCAATGAAGTGAGTGAAAAATATCTTTATCCATCTTGTACACAAAAACCTACACTGAACTCTATAAACTAATAAGCAATGAACCTTACACCCTTTGTAACAGTCCGTCATATAGCTCTAATAAAGTTACTGAGTACAAGAAAGTGAAACTCATTGAGTGATGTCGGAAGAATGCTTTGGATGCATTATCTGGGGAAATTTTACACCTTTCCCTCTCTTAGTCGTTAAAAGAATATAGGTTACGGCTAGCACGTATAGCAGTGAGACCCACGACAAACATATTATGAATGTAAGGGGAAAAAAAACATTTTTCTGAGTCACACTGAACCCTAATTTATATGTCAATTTTTTAATTTATTTAGCAGTGTCTTACTACTCGTTTGGATTATACGTTTAAGTACTAATTACAATAATGGATTAGGAATTGGGAAGGTTGAATTTAAAGGAAGTGAACCAGCTTTTGCGTGGAGGTATAGTGGAAATCTATTTAGGAAAAACCACCCCCAGTTCACCCGATCGATATTCGAACCTCGATCTCTCCGTCCTCAGCAGTCGAGCTCAACCAGACTGGCGCGCTAGCCAACTACTCCACCGAGGCGGGTCCTAATTTATATTTTTCAACTCTAAATAGCTTCTATAAATGTCCCATTTACCTCCTTTGGCATGTAGGGCTTCATCCCTAAAATCGGCTTGTTTTAAAAAGTATAATTTCCAACTGCCTCTTTCTACAAAAAACAAAGACCCAACGCCTTATGAAAAAAATATAATAGTATTAAAGTTGACACTTGAGAGTTTGTTTATAGCTGTGCCACTGAATGTATGTTCATCAAAATTGTCAAGAATTTGTCAAATTCGTTAAACGGTCAGTTTCACTATTAGGATATAATAATATTTCGCGTCTGACCTACTTCATTCGTAGCCCATTAGTGTAAATATTATCCATAACTAATGTACCGTTGTCCAGGGGACGCCTTAATGTACTAATTGTACATCCTTTCCGTGGAGGCTCTTTCCCTGTCCCGATGAGATGAGGGTGACGGTGACTTAAACCTAACTTAAGCCTAACCAACTAAACCCTGGTGACCGTTGGGGAAATTCCTCTTTCAGGAAAAATACCCATGGTACGGGTTTGGGATCGAACCTGGGACCCCTATGGTCGTAGCCAGGTGCACTGACCACTACACCATGGGGCTGGTTACTTTTATAGAGTGTAACACATACATTAAAGTAGATACAGTGACCTTTCTGGCAGTCATCTAAGTTGGACTGTAGACATCCAATGCCAATGGCGGCTCGTAAAGACTGGCTAGGTCAGCCACTGTTGTCGTAGAAGGAAGCTCAAAGGTTGGAGGACGTATCTCGGCTCACGTGATTGTTACACAGGAACTTTTGATGTCTGAACTCTGGGTCTGACGTTGTAAAAGTAGTAAACCAATAGAATCTGCAACATGGTCCCTCTATGTTGGCTGAACCCCGGGCAACGGAAGTGTCGATTGGTCATCCATGCGGGTTTCTGAATCCCTGTGCAGTCATCGTTGTCGTGACAAGGGAAGGGGAAGGGGTTGCCCACAAGCGACACACTAAGAGAATGTATCTGGTTTATACCGCGGAGAGTTGGTCCAAACAGTTCTTTGAGCTCCAGTTAGACGATTTCAGCGCAACTACAGATAGTACGCACACCGCTGACAGAGGTGTCGGACAGCAGGGCATGTATTGTCTCCCGTCAACGGGCAGGTAGGGGTTCGAGTCCCAGCCTGGTGTACAGACATTATTTTTTTCTTCTCTAAAATGTCTTCCCAATCTTTTACCGTGAAAATATAAATGAATGGTACAGGAGATAAAAAGAGGGAGAGTCACATTACACACACATTTTTCAGGCCAATTTAAATAACTCAAACCACATAGATTCACCAACAATTAAAAAAAATATTAAAAAATGACAAAAGTCTCTTTCATTTATAATCTAAAGTGCATTATAAAGGTCTCATATTTTTCTAATAGATGGTATAATCAGATTTTATACGAGATACGTTTGAACTACTTCTTTTTTCCTCCATACCAGGGGTTGGAAACCTACGGCACGCATGCTAAGAGTGGCACGTGGAATGATTTTCAATGGCACGCTGAGCGCTTTGAATAAAAATAATATAAAAACCTTTATTTTTAACTAAAACCATTGATGTGAGTAATAATTTTAATAACAACATGTTTTATATTTCAATGATTCTTTTGATTCAAAATTTCAAAATAATTTCATCAGAACTTAAATTTTGCAAAATACATTTATAACTTTTGTATTTATTGTGATTTATTTTAAAATATTAAATATTCTAGCAACAGAAGTTATTTAATGTATTTGATTTAGAAACATGTTATTACATTTACATTTTACAAGATCAACATAAATTTGTTTTAATAGTTGTACTAGTTAACTAATATAAAAATATAAAATATTAGAGTGGTCTTAGGTTGGTTGACATTCTGAGCAACTTTGCAATAATATTTCGGTACAACATTACTAAAAGATTACCGACCACTGCTCTATACCCTTCGAAACCCGAACGGTTAGTAAGACGCGGTGCTAATAATAATAATAATTTCAATTTCAATTTCCTTTATTATAGTGCTGGCCAACAGTCGTAAGACCTATAACAGGCCAGCACTGAAAAGTACACACGTACATACCTTACAATACATATATTTATACAAGAAAAAGTTATAGACAAAAAATGGATAAATAATGTTATATACTGATGAATAGTTACGAGATAAAAAAAGTAGTTAATAATAATAAGAATAAAAAGTAACATTAAAAACAAATAACTAAATAGTAAGCAGTAACATTATGCAAAAAATAGATCAGAATATTGTAAGTTTAAATAATATAGGCAAAACCTCTACATGATAAATTATTGATATGGGATAACCTTAAATAACTCTCTGAGTTTAGTTTTCCTTTTATGATAAAAGTCGAATTCGACAAATCTAGAATTGGCGCTATGGATACAACGACCTATAGGGCTCATCTTATAAGAGCTTTCGAGAAAAAACAATTTAGGATTACGAGAAGCCCGAGAAGGGATATGAACGCCTACCTGATCAAGGGCAAATTTGCAAGAAATTTTGTTATTGAAAATATTAAAAACAAAAAGGGCATCACAATAAAGTCTACGCGAGAAGAGAGTTTGGAGCCCTAATAGGTTTCGAATTCTGTCATAATCATAATAAATCCGGTTACTAAAGTATTTATCATAGCATGCAGCAACAAATTTTCTTTGAACGTTTTCTAACCTAAGAGAGTCAGTTAAGGTAATGGAATTCCAAGCAACAGTAGCATATTCTAACTTAGATCTAACCAGGGCGTAATACAGACATAAAAAACAGTCAACTTTCTTAAATGATGAAGTAATAAATTTAATAAGCCCAAGTAATTTCAATGACTGGGAAATGACATGGTCAACATGATAGTGGAAATAAAGTTTGTTATCCAGGAGGACACCAAGATCATTAATACAAAGTGTACGAACTATGTTATCACTGCCCAATTTATAAGTAAAAAAGAAAGGATTAGTTTTCCTAGTAAAAGTTATAGATTTGGTCTTAGATTTATTGATAGACATTCCATTTTCCAAAGACCATTGTAAAATACCATTTACATCATTTTGTAAATCTATACAATCTGCAATTGATTTGATAGTTTTAAATAATTTTACATCATCAGCAAAGAGTAAATAACTAGAAGAGTTCAAATATTTACCAATGTCATCAATAAACACATTAAAGAGAAGAGGACCTAAATTAGACCCCTGAGGTATGCCACAGGGTGCTAAAAATGTATTAGAGGTGTGTGAATCAATTTTAATTATGAATGATCTTTCATGCAAATAACTGCTGAACCAATTTACATAAGAGTGAGAAAGTCCAAAATTACCAAGTTTAGAGAGAATAATATTATGCTGACATAAATCAAATGCCTTACTTTGGTCAAAATAAATAGCATCAACCTGACCTTGGGCAGAGACTTGAGGGGCAACATGCCCAAGAAATTCTACTAAATTAGTGACAGTAGATTTGTTTTTTATAAAGCCATGTTGATTATCTGAAAGTTTATTTTTAAGGTGGTGGAAAGTATGCTCATGTATGATTTTCTCGAATACTTTGGAGAAAGTGTTTAAGAGAGAAATTGGTCTATAATTACAAACATTTGTTTTTACCCCTTTTTTAAAGATAGGTATGACAACAGATTGTTTCCATGTAAGAGGAAAAGTTTCATTTGATAGGCTAATGTTAAAGATATAGGCTAACAAAGGGCTGAAAATGCTGGCACAACCTTTAACAATAAAACTTGGAATTCCATCTGTCCCGGCACATCTAGAAGAACTCAATTTTTTTATAGCATTAGCAACATCCAAGGGTGTGATGTGGCAAGGATACAAGGGCACACTAGTTTCAATAGCGGGGCAGGGTAAGACAGGAATAGCAGAATTATAAACGGAATGAAAGTAGGTCCCAAACTCATTAGCAATTAATAAAGGATCCACTATAGACTTGCCATTAATTTCTAGGTTGGATGGGAAAACTTTATTCATGCGATTATTTTTAACAAATTTCCAGAAATCTTTAGGTTTGCATTTAATACTATTTTCAATTGAGTTCATCCAGTTGGCTCTGTCTATAATCAAAGTAGTTTTAACTAATTTACGAAAGTGAGAAAATTGTGAATAGAATACACTATTATTTGTTAATTTAAACTTTTTGAAAAAATTGTTTTTTTTTCCTAATATAGTATTTAAGTGAAGAAGAAAACCAATTAGGATATTTGGACGAATTAAGAATATTAATTTGAGGAATATTCGTTTTGATTTTCCTTTGGACTAACTTGGTAAAATTATCTACAGCCAAATTAACATCCGTAGTAGAATAAACACAAGACCAATCAGCTGTAGCCAGGTCATTGTAGAGATTAAGGTAATCACCATGTGCATAGTCAATATATGTATTAGGGGTGTCATTAATTTTAGTAGCAATAGGTACATCTAGTGAAATCAATAAGGGCGGATGAGCTAAATCAATATTTACTAGTGAATGAGAGCTTTGAGTAATAGAGGGGTGGTGAAAATTAGCAAAAACAAGGTCAAGGAGGTTAGTGTCATTATCAGCTTCATTAAGTTGTTCTAATCCCATTATGTTAGTCGAAGCAAGAAGTTGAGTAGCTTTTAATTTAATGTAGAAATGCGAAATGTTCTGACAATGATGATATTTCCAATCAATTTTGGGGCAGTTAAAATCTCCGAGTAGTATTATTCTATAGGGGTAGTTAGCCAACACACCCTCAAGAAAAATAAAGTAATTGTTAAATGCTTCGACTGTTATTTGGGGAGCAAGATATATGTTCCCAATTAACAGTTTTTGGTGATCAAATGTTGGGATCTCAATCAAGACACATTCCATATTATTCTCTAGGTCAGTTCTCCTGACTACACCAGAAATAGTATCAATGACAGAAATGAGAACACCACCACCCCTTGAGATAGTGGCTTCATCATATAACCTATCGGCTCTATAAACATTATAGTTAGGGGGAAAGTAATTCTCATTAACAAACTCACTAGAGAGCCAAGTTTCAACCAAACAAATAATAGAGAAATCATTCAAACAAACATTAGAAAATAATTCCCTAGCTTTAGTTCGCAGACCCCGAACATTTTGATAATATAGTAAAATATCACTATTATTCATTGGGAGATGGGTTGGGAGGTAGCCTCCAGACCTCCATTGATGGTCACGAGTGGGGTTCTAGTTGAATCCTCTTGTGAGCCAAGGTCAGATGCAACAGCAGCGTTTACAGGGGCAGACACACAGGGAGATTCCTCACAGACTATCTGCTCTGGCAGCAACTTCCCATAGTAAGGTGCAATTAGACAACCAGACGGCCAAATGTCACCATTGTTTATAATGGGAAAATCATCTTCTTTGACGGAGATATGGAAGGAGGAATATGAATTAAATTTAGTTTTCAATTTTGAGCAGACAAGGTAATCAAGATTGAGTTCTTTAGTCAGATAAGATTGAATGGCCAGGGAAGATACTTCGGGAGAAAAGCGAGTAACGAATAGAGATTTTTTTTTTAAAACTTTGTTAACTGTTTGTAGGTCAGTGGCTGTCTTATTACCAGTCAGCAACTTTCTGGCACGCGAGCGCTGAACCGGCGGATCTTCACGCACGGAATTCGCTGAATTGTTCTTACGACGCGACACCAACGTAAAACCGTCATCAGCGCTTGCTGACGCAGTCTGTGCCCCTGCTGGTGATTTCACAACAGGCTTAGAGTCAACAACAGAGCTTTTTTTATTAGAAGTTAAAGCTTGGCTAAATGTTAATTTGGGTGAGTTCGGAGATTTAGATAGGTGAGATATAGAAGGGGAAGATTCAGTTGGAATAGAAGATTGTGAAGATAAGGAGCATTGAGTTCCGACTGAAACCAAGCAAACCGGGGTCCTGAAAGCTAAAAGCTCCGAAATTTGAGATTTAAGCACAACGTTATCGCTGCTCAGATCTTTTACCTGAGTAGAGAGATCGTATACCATACTAATCAGGGAATTTAACAGCTGAATAGTAATTGCTTCCCGATCAGCTGATGGAGCTTTGAGTAACTCCTCAAAAGACTTCTTGACCTGAGGCGGCTTCTGCGGCCACTCTGGGAGAGCGGGTGCCGATGTAGATTTTGTAAGGGTGGCGTCCCCAAATGAAGCTTTAGCCTTTTTAATACACGGGTCATACTTAAAAGTAGATACCCCACTTTTCATAAATAACTCGTATTCTGCATCATTAATTTTGAGGCAGTCAAGATGAAACCTTGCTTTGAAAGGGCCAGAACACCAAATGAATCTTTGTCGGCCAAAGAAAGCACGGGATTATTTCGCACAATTGTCCTCACTGCCCGGCATATTGAACGCACCAGGCCTAAAGATAGGCAAACTCTCACAGAACACAACACTCAGCACACGGAATGAGGTCACTTGCGGAGCTCCGTAAAAACACGTCCACTCACGGCAAGCGCCAACTGAATAATGATGATGATAATAATAATAATAATAATAATATACCCCTCGTAATACATTTACTTTAAATTCCACCTTCCTCATCCTTACACCATTAGTGTAAATATTTTGATAAGCCGGATAGGCAGTAAAATGTGGTGTACAAAATGTATCTTGGTACTTGTGCCCTACAATCTATAAAAACCTTTATCATCCCATGGATAACACCTGGCTTAGGTATGTAAGAGAGCTCGAACCAAGTGTCACATCGTGGTATGGATTTATGGATTTTAATTTTGTTTTTAAATAGGATCTAGATCAGTGAATCCGTTTCACCATATTTTAAAATATAACAACAAAATTTAAAAACAAGTTTAAACAAAAAAAAATTAATCAAATTGATTCCAATTTCGCTGTTGTCAAATTAAGAATGTAGAAAGCCAAACTTAGATAAGTTTTCTGGTTCTAGCGTAATCTTGTACTATCTAATTTCACGGTTGATTGGCCGTGAGATGGATACTTTCCCAATATTACTCCGCCTAAAGGCGGGTACACAGTGGTGTAGACCCAAGGAAATAGTTACCTGGGCGGCCATACCCACAATTTAAAGCAACTCTACATCCAAACATTTTAAATATAAAGTTTGGTTGGGATTTTAACGTTTGACATTTAAAGGTTTTATAGATATAGAGAGATCATATATAATAAATAGGTAATGGTACTGTAACTCACTTTATAAATACTATTAAAACACTTAAAGCAATACCCAAATTAATTTATAATGTAATCAGGAAGAAGTTTCATCATTTACATGACGAAATTTTGTGTCTACAGTGAAAAGGACATTTTGTCAATAATATTTTAATATTTAGGAACCGACAATTAATTTGTTTCCTTTTCCTGTGGATAGTCAACAAGACGACGAAATAGAGTCTCCAGCCTAACCGACAGGAAGAAGAAATTCAAACAAGGTGGAGAAGACTAGGAATGTAATGACGCGGTCCAACCGAGGTATTAAATAGGGTGGCGCCGGGTGAACAAAGTCCTCTTATTGAAAATACAACCGGGTGAAAACTGTAGACGATCGTGTTGCAATAATTGTGGGAGGATTTTGTTTACAATGTAATAACAATAATCTTTTGAAAATATAATAGTCAAGTTTATATTTAAATTATAATTTAGTTAATCAGGTGTAATTTGATAAGCATAACATTCTTAATTTATTAAATCAGTGGAGCATGGTATTATTTACAATGTATTAAATATCAATGGACCTACAACGCAATAAAAAGTTTAATACTATAATATTTACACGATGCAATCACTATTTTAACGGCAGAAAATAATATATAGAAAATGATCGTAACAACAGCTGACCAGTGGTGACCTGGTGGTCTAGGGGTAAGGTGTCAGACTTCAATGCTGGCGGCCGGGGTTCAATCCCAGGTCCCGGCACAAATTTATCTGATTACCAAACCCTTCCTTCACCTCTGACAAGACAGCTTGTGAATGTGTGGAATGCCAGGCCTCCACCGTGGTTCGGATTCCACGTTAAACTGTAGGTCCTTCATTTCATCTCACAATCACCCTACCATTACACATTAGCGTAAGTGCGTATAACTCGAATGGGTAGTAAGATGCGGTGCTAATAATAATAATAACAGCTGACCAATGATGCAGCAACCAGGTCAACGTATCGTAGTAGAGCCCATTGCCTCAAAAAGTGGTCAATTATTTTGATTAATATCAATTATACCTACATCATTAGATGCATGGTTTGAGACGTCACTCCCATGTTAGACTAGAATACTAATGACAGGGGGATCAGGGTTTGAATACTGGTCGGGTGTTCCAAGCGTGGGTTTTCCAAAATGGTTTTCCACTCCCCCTCCACGCAAATGTGTGTACACTTTCTCTAAACTCAACATCCCTCATTCTTGACTCATTAGTGTAATTAGTACATATCCGTATAGCTTGATAAGGTAGTATATATTAGTATTATTATTATTAGCACCGCGTCTTACTACCCGTTCGGGTTACACGCACTTACGCTAATGTGTAATGGTAGGGTGATTGTGAGATGAAATGAAGGACCTACAGTTTAACGTGGAATCCGAACCACGTTGGTGACCTGGCATTCCCCACATTCACAAGATGTCTTGTCAGAGGTGAAGGAAGGATTTGGTAATCAGATAAATCTTTGTCGGGACCGAGGATTGAACCCCGGCCGCCAGCATAGAAGTCTGACACCTTACCCCTAGACCACCAGGTCACTATATTAGTATTGAACATGGTTTATAAGCAACGTAATTGAGTATGTATTTAGTTAATTACCTTAGATTAGAGTATAACCCGGAAGGTTAGTAAGAGGTGGTGCTAAATAAAAAGATAAAAGTACATTAAATTACGTCCACACAGCTGAACTACAAGTTATTTATTCTAAACAGTCGGCAAAGGTTGTTTAAAGATTTATTGCCATATGTCACTTCGATATTATACTTAGCACCGCGTCTTACTACCCGTTCGGGTTATACGCTTTAAGTACAAATTACTCTAATGGATTAGGAATTGGGAAGGTTGAATTAGAGGAAGTGAACCCGCATTTGCGTGGAGGGAGAGTGGAAAACCATTTAGACACCCGACCGAGATTCGAACGTCGATCTCCCCGTCCTCAGCAGTCGAGCTCAACACGACAAGCGCGTTAGCCAACTACGCCACCGAGGCGGGTTCACTTCGGTATTACTCGGCTACAAGTGTGAGGTCACTATTACAAAATCTTTCGAATATTTTGGAATATATTTCTAAACAAACGTCACTCTCTTTCATTCCATGGATTGAAATGTTTGTCAAGTATCTGGCTCTTAAATTGTCCATAACGTTGCTCAAGAATTGCGACTGATCCTATTTAACGATTGGTATCACGGATACTCAGTAATCTCCACGCCATTGAATTCCTCATTCTAAGCTGCTTTTATACTTTCTTTTACAATTCTCCCTAATCTGAATTTTATTGATTCAATAATTTATGTTGTACTGTAGCGTGTTAAACCTGCTGTTTAACAAGTACACTCTAAATACCTAAGAAAAAAAGTTTAACTCGATGAATACGATAAATAATTTATTCTAATAATGTGGGGCGAATATTAACTCACGGTAAAATCAGGTTTCTGGGAAACGCCCATACTTCAGGAAAACTGCTCCAGCTGACTATACCGGGATCATCAGCGGAACGACCTCTCACCCGTAGGCCCCACTACGATGAAATGACAGAGCTATTTCTCTCTGTTATCCACGCAGTTTTCTAGCGCTAGTTGTCATTCAGCGCAATTCCGCAACTTACCTCCCCCACTTTTGTGTCTGTGTGGAAACCCTCTCAGAGTACGTCAGTTTCTGTGTGTATATAGCCGCCACTATTCTCTTCACATTTTGTATTCTATTTAATCAATTCGACGGAGGAACAACTTCGACGTTAATCTACATCGGTGAACAAGATACTGGTGACAACGATGTGTGAGGCGTCGGTCTCTCCACCTCGATGCAGATGATGCCTCGTCTGAGACTATGAGTATTTAAAAGTTAGAATCTGCGTTAGAGTCGTAGAACTCTTTTTATTTCAACTATGTATATAAGACGTAGTTTTTTTGTGTCAGAATGTTCGACTAGTTTTTCTATGCCCATAAGATATAGTTTTGATGTTTATAGTTATTACTCTTTATTTATGTCCATATGACATTGTTATGTTTGTCAGAATGTTTGACTTGTTTTTATATGCCCATAAGGCATAGTTTTGAATTATGAGCTTATTGCTCTATGTATCTTGGTTCATACGACATTATCTAGTATGTCAGTGTTTCTGACTTATTTTTCTAATTCCTTAAGACATAATTTTATATACTAGGGAATATTCATGACTCCCTAAATTGTATGGTCATGTTTAGGATCACTTAATGATGGAAATCAGATTATACAACGCTTTTTTAAATTAACTAATTAGGTTTGTGACATATCAGTCACTATTGTTTCTTTTTAGTTTACCTTTTTTACTGTGCGCAACCTGTGGGAGAACTACTAGTTCGTAGTAGTGGCCCACAGAGATAGCGTTTAGTCTACGGCCCCCTTCAGGTGCAGTTTGTATTAGTTAATACATTTATTGTTTGCACTAGTTATGGTGTGCCCAAGAATGGGTGGAAGTATAAACATACTATTGAATGTCCAAGCAGTACTAACTAGGCCATGGTATCTTAACAGCCTAGATTACTGGTAGCTCGACAAACTATTTATAAAATGATAGTTCCTCTTCTAGGAGATTACTCTTTGTGTTTCGTTACTCTCAATGGAGTTAAACTCTTGCTAGCTAGCTCATTTAACTACCATCTTAGTAACTCTTTAAATTAGAACTTATTAGAATTTGATATCATTAATTATTATTTAATTAAAATTAACATATATGCTTTTCAAGTATAAGTTTTGTAGTTGCGAGGCTAGATAGATATATTATATTGGTGCCTAACTTTAAATTAATATTTGCTTTCTATTTATATTGCCACTGTGTTGATGCAGACGCACCTTCGTAGCAGAATGTGCGTTAGTAATAATTTGAAGAGTTGCTAGACTCAATATTAGACTCAACTTTACTTGTGTTTATTCCTAGTTCCCAGTTGGGATGTATACGTCTATGGTAACTGATTTAATTTTCTTTAAATAAGCAAAGGACTGTTTGATCTAAGACCTAGTTGAATCTTATGTAATACTATTAACTTGTTTAAATTTAAATAATCTGATTTTTTAAACTTGTATATTTATCTTATGCTTGCTCCTTCCTAACCTTCCTTATTTAACTTTGTTTGTAAATGAAATCGTCACTTTTTTTATTAGATAGGAGAAGCGACGGTTCAGTACGATATATCATATTCTACCTTTTATAGCCCTGGACTGCCCTGTCTCGACAACATCACTGCGCTGGTGCATTTTATAATCTTAACCCAACCCTCATCATCTCCATCCCATTAGTATACATATTTGGATGTAAAGAAGGCAGTTTAGTATGCCCTCCAAATCCCTAATCAGTCCGTTACGCGCGTAGATTTCAATCCCAAACCGGGATTCTAACCAGACAATACCGAAGTAAATTTGTTCTTGTTAGCAGTTAATTCATCGTTAGCTTACAGCGAGCCCTATATTTATTTATTTATTTGAAGAATTTAACGCGCACTTTCTGACCCGACTGATTTTATCAGCACAAAACTTACAAACCAACCTTAATAAATAAATGACACAACATCCAAACCCTGGCCGTTAATTCATCACTGTGAAAGATAAAGCCATATTTTCACCAATTATACACTTTTCAGTCATGCCAGGAATCAATTCTGGTACCCTTATATCAGTAGATAGATACAATACCGTCTGAGCTAAGGTTTTGGACTCTAGTTTAACTGATTGTGAGCTGAATATGGCTGGTATAAATAATAAGTTATTTGTGTAATTGCTGTTTTTATTGTGATACATAATTTTTTTAAAGGGAAGTACACTTTGGTGGCAAGAAATTATATTTAAAAACTGAAAAGTATACAATGTAAGTCGTTTATAAAGGAATTTAACAAGAAAAAGACTATGGAATGCTTAGAATGTTTTGCAGAATTACTACAAAGGATTTCATAAAGAAATTCAGCAACTTCTTAAACTGAAAATAATGAAAAGTGACACAAACTAAAGGAAAGCAAGTCTTTGTTTGATATGCCGCCGCGATCTTTTTTTTAAACACAAACGAATGAATGTTTGTTTTCTCTCTCAATAACCTGTATTCTCTAAGTGGGTATTCATCAAAAGAGCGAGCAAGAACAAACATGTTATAGCTCATTATGAATTTAATATGGCTGATCTAAATTATTATTATTATTATAATTAGCACCGCGTCTTACTACCCGTTCGGGTTATACGCACTTACGCTAATGTGTAATGGTAGGGTGATTGTGAGATGAAATGAAGGGCCTACAGTTTAACGTGGAATCCGAACCACGGTGGAGGCCTGGAATTCCCCACATTCACAAGATATCTTGTCAGAGGTGAAGGAAGGGTTTGGAAATCAGATAAATCTGTGCCGGGACCGAGGATTGAACCCCGGCCGCCAGCATAGAAGTCTGACACCTTACCCCTAAACCACCAGGTCACCCTGATCTAAATAATAAGCTACTTTTTGCAGGTACTTACTCCTATTTCTATATTGTGTTTGCGTAAGCTTATTTGTATCGTTTAAAAAGAGTAAACTTACAAATGTAAACAATTTTGTGTTATAAACTTCTTCTGTGCCCATTCCTGAGGTAATTTTGAGCTTCTGTTTCCCCTTCTAAATGGAGCAAGCAGTTATTAAGTCTTCTTTTTGGTTCCTGGGCTTTTGAGTCTTCATTATATTGGCCATTTTTGTCCAAGCAACCTCTAATTTATTTTTATTTTTCTAGTATGGAACAGCAGAATTCCATAAAACACGCCGATATCTATAGGCATCCATCAGGTTTAAAACTTTTTCATTTGACCACTTCTTTACCAAAAATAAATCAAGAAAATTAATAATTCAGTTATTAAAAACAAAAATATCAACTCTACTGCACCACAAGCATTTCAACAATACACTAATCATCGTCACACCGAACTAGCAGGAACAAATCTTTTCTTTGATGTACCGCCAGCCCCTCGATCTTTTCTGAACCCGTACGAGCAAATGTTTGCTCACTTGCTAACCGGTACTCACTGGACGATTATAGACTGAGCATGCTCACTTGCTAACGGGTACTCACTGGACGATTATAGACTGAGCATGCTCGCTTCCTCTTGTTCGTTTTTGTCCGCTATTTTGGCGATTACCCGGCTTAAGAGATGAATGTTAACGTATCTGCACAATCAACCATACACGAGGGTAGTTCTAATTAAAATAGTTCATGTGCTCACTTAGTACATACTCTATTAATGCACGTGAGGTATCGCCTTCTCTAATTTGGTATTCTGGAACGTTACACTGGCATATCCCATGATATTCTAATGTATCGCTTATACCTCGTGGAATGAGGAACCGAGGCTGGATTTATAGCTGTGGAGTTCCCGGGGCTGTAAAATATTGGAGGCGCCAACATTAAGGTCATTCGACCATCAAAATGTTATAGCACAATTTTAACAAGTATAATTATATATGCTATAAATAATAATTCAATTATTTCAAATCATTACAGCTCACGAGCTATAAGAGGTTAAATTGGCACATGTAATGCTTTTTGCGTACTATTGTTAAGGTAAAGAAATTAACGAATGGGGCTGAAATTAGAAGATCTAAACATACATGAGACGTAAACAAAGAGATATTTATAATTTTAATAATATAATAAATATTTCAATGACTTTAAAGAAATAATAATATTTTCAACATAACGATTTTTTTTTCTTGCAATGTTAACTGTTAAAAGCTCACTGCTAAATATCTTCTTTAAAATAACCAAATAGTGTCATCACAATAAATTAAATTTATAATTCCCTATACATGGCCACTATATTCGCTGCGACCTGGCAGTGGTGTTTATATTTTGAAAACCACAGTCTGAAATATTTGTTGGCGCCATTAGTAAGTAAGTAAAAAATATATTGTCGGAAATAAATATAAAAATTGCAATAGTCTGGCCCGCCGATGACTGGGAGATCGGGGCTTGAATCCTGGTAGGGTGTACTGAGGGTGGTTTTCCCTAAATGGTTTTCCATCCCCCACCCCTCACGCAAGTGTGGGTACACATCCTCTATATTGAACCTTCCTTGCCCTTAATACATTAGGGTAATTAGCACATAGCCGTACAACTTAAATGGTCAGTAAGACGCGTAGCTAAAAAATGGGTATAGGAAGCTCTCATTTTTTAAAATCTTACCATAACTGCAATCTACAGATCCAAAAGATATATTTTTAATGAAACCATTTGCGAAAGCCCAAATTTTGTATACATATATAAACTTTATATATTATAGCATGTATACATATATTAATATGTACACTCTATCCACCCTTAAAGTTAGCAGTCTTTCCTTGACGCATTTACAGTATGGCCCCATCTTATAAGTCACGCCATAGGGTAAACTTGCAAGGCGTGCTTGATACCTTTCAGGGTAAGCGGAGTGTACATGTCTTTTATACATATATACATACCCGATTTATATCCATCAGGAGCTAGGCATGTACATAGTACTTCGGCTGGTCAGTGCTGTCCGCAACATCTGGTAGAAATTCCATGTAACTATAGAAGTTCAGGAAATGTGGCGGTTACCCGTTGCTTTCTAAACTGAATTTCTGCGAGCGAGAGCGAATGGGCCTACTAATTTTGCCGTGAAAGGAATTTTCACATACCTTAAAGGGTACTTTCACATGCCATATTTGAAAGGGGACCGATAGATTTACTTCTCATTCTAAGGAAATTGTGCTACGGAGTTTTATCGCTCAAGAAAAATCCGTCATCCTCGTATGGGGATTGAACTCACAAATATCAGATCCTAGGCGAGCACTTTACCCCAATACCACTGAGGTTGGCCCTATATTAATTAGTATATATATATATATATATATATACAACGTCCTTACAAACTCGCGCAATTATACCTCAAATGTCGTTTACTTATACCAAAACATGCCAAAAATGAAAAACAAAGAACGTCGTCCAATGCTTAATTTTAAAGAGAGATGACGCCCTAGAATGGTTAGACATGACTAAAGTCCAATCATTAACATTATTTCCGTGAGGATATTTGAAATAACATATGTAAATAGATTATCTCACGAATTTTAGTGATTTTGCAGCGAAATCACACGCCGCTTGCACAACCGTCGATCCCGGCGCATCGCAGCGTGCACAGTAAAGAATAATGCGACGCACTGCCGTCTGTCTTGAGATGAACAGCGACAGTTTGGAATACTAGATAAACATGGATATGTTATATATAAGGTGTGCCTTTCATTACCTTGTCTGGAAGAAATGGTGTATGTCCTTACCACCATTTGACGGTGTCGGCTATTCCGAAAAGTAAAGTATCAGACGATATCCGTTGCATTACATTTTTGGTTTCTATTGTTATAAGAAATCGTGTCAATTTTTAAATACCTTATGATTAAGAGGTTTTCAAAACTTGTTTCGCCAAGAAATGCAAAACCAAGAACCAATCTTTCTAAAAAAAAAAACTGAAATCGGTTCCAGTTAAATAAGAGACACGGACTATTAAACGGAAAGTTATATAAAATATACTATTCAAACCAGAAAATGTATCAAGGTGAGATTTTCTGAGTTTTTCATCTTACAACAGTGATCAGTTTGATCAGTTTAGTAGGTTATTAATTTTAAAATTGTTGTGGTATTTTTTAAATATAGTTAAACCATTTCACGTTTTTTAAAAAATAGTATACAGAACATGACACCACCAGGCGAGACGGTGTCTGGTTCAAGCTGTATTTCATTGTTAGGGTTTATCCAATAGTGGAAGTAAACATTTTGAAGACGTGTTGAGGCATAGCCTATACCAAATTTGTTCATCACCGAGTCTTACTACCCGTTCGGGCTACACGCTTATGTACTAATTACGCTAGTGGTTTTAGGGATTGGGAAGGATATATTTATAGGTGTACCCACATTAGCATGGAGGGAGAATGGCAAACCATTTTGGAAAAACCTCCCTCAATACACCTGACTGAGATTCTAGCTTTGATCTCACCGCCATAGGTAGTATAGTCAACTGTGAGTGTAGCGCGTTAGACCATACGGCCCCTGAAGCTTGCTATACCATATTATCTGTGGTATTTTTATATAGTTTTTATAATATATTTGTGCATTGAGTTTCAACAATATCTTCTTTAAATCCCTACTCTTTTAAACATCAAGTAGACAATTTTTAATTAAAACTTTCTTAGTGTTTTAGAAACATTTATTATCCATGATATGTCATAGACCTAGTATTTTCATTCAATGATTGAGGTAAGATTCGAATATTTTTCAAAGTATGGTAATTTTTTTAATCTTTTGTTTCTTAAATTTTAACTAAAAAAACTTGGCAAACAAAATTCTTTTCATAAAGTCATTTTCCGAAAATTAATGTAGATTATAATTTAAACTTACTGGGATATATTTACGCACAATACGTATAACCTAAGAGGTTACAATCTTGGCTTGAGTTATTCCAATATAATGTGGTTTATGTGATAGAGATATAATGTATTCAATCGGGTTTATACTTTTACCTTTTAGTATAAACGGAGTGTACATTAATTTGAAACAATATCTGCGATCAAATTGATTTGTTTTGAAGATTTTAAATATTTAATGTTAAACATAGGGTTTTAGAATTTTCCACGTAAAGTTCAAGATGTATAGAAATTCTTGATAATTATGATACAAAATGAGCAAATAAGTTAATCCACTGAAATCTTTATACATATATAGTACTTGCAGAAGTATCTGGTACTGCCCGGTGTAACCACGCAATGAGTTGTGATCTTGTGACTCTGGTGTTTGCTTCAAACAAACAAAAAATAATTATCTCCGTTTTCATTTCTTCCGACCAAGTTGTAACGTGTAAACGTCCCGTTTAACACGTACACTCAGAATTATATATATATAACTAGATAGCTGTTGCCCGCGGCTTTGCTCGCGTGGAAGTTGATTATATACAAATACGAAAATATACATATGTATTTACAGATTAATTTAAAATATTACGTTACGTTGATGACCATAACTTGACCTCAGATCAAAAATAATGCAAGTCCGATACAAACTTTCACCCCCTTTTTCATCCCTTATTAAATAAAATTTCCAAAATTCCTGAAACACGTATTTATTTGTTTTACGTCAATAACCGAAATACAAAATTTTGTTTATGTAACTTTCAAAATGACGGACTTTCATACATATTATCATACATATTATCATCCCCTATTTTGACCCCTTTGGGGTGGAATTTTCTAAAATCCTTTCTTAGTGGGTGCCTACATAACAAAATGAATATACAGTCCGAATTTCATGCTTGTAGCCTTGATAGTTTGCGCTCGGCGATGATGAATCAGTCAGTCAGTCAGTCAGTCAGTCAGTCAGTCAATCAATCAGGACATGTTATTGTATAAGTATAGATTAACACCATAAATACAAAACTCATATATTCTAACAATAAGTGGCAGAAATTAACTCACGATTAAATAATGTTGCCGAGAAACGCCCAAACTTCAGGAAAGTGCTCCAGTTGACTGTTCCTGGAGGTTCAACAAAACGACGTCTTACGTGCAGGCCCCACTTTGATGAAATGGCAGAGCTGCCTCTCTCTGCTCTCCACGCCTTCTTATAACGTTAGTTGTCATTCAGCGCAATTTTGCAAATTCACCTCCCCCCTTTTTGTCCGGGTGTAGACACTCACCGAAGACGTCAGTCCTGTTTGTATAAAACAGTCATTCCTCTCTTCACATTTTACATTTTATTTAATCAATTCGACGGAGAAACAATTTGGACATAAAACTACATCGATGGACAGCGCAACTGGTGGCTACGATGTGTGAGGCGTCAGTCTCTCCACCTCCCCGCAGATGAAGCCTCGTCTGAGACTATGAGTATTTGAATGTTAGAATCTGCGTTAGTCATAGTACGTTTTTTTTAAATACGTCCATAAGACATAGTTTGTGTCAGAGTTTCTGATTTGTTTTTCTATGCCCATAAGGCATAATACTATATACTAGGGAAATGTCTTGACACCCTAAACTGTAAGGTCATGATACGGCTTACTTAGCGCTTAGGATCCTATAATGGTGGAAATTAGTTTATCTAACACTTTAATCAATGACCTAATTGGGTCTGTGACTGATACCAGTCATTATATCTCATAAGAATACCTTTTTAAGGTGCGCAACCTGTGGGAGTTCTACTAGTTCGTAGTAGAGGCCCGCGTGGATAGTGCTTAGTCTCCGGCCCTCTTCAGGCACCATTTGTATTAGTTAATATATTTATTGTTGGCACTAATTATAGTGTGCCCAAGATTGGGTGGAAGTATAAATATACTATTGAATGTCCTGGCAGTACATGTTAGGATTAGATCAGCCATAGTACCTTAACAGCTTAGATTACTGGTAGCTCGTCATTTACCATTTGTAAAATAATAGTTCCTCTTCTAGGAGATTAATCTTTGTGTTTCGTAGCTCTATATAGATTTAACTCTTGCTAGCTAGCTAATTTAACTACCATCGTAGTAATAGTAATAATATTAATATTTAACACCGCGTCTTACTACCCGTTCGGGTTATACGCTTTAAGTACTAATCACTCTAATGGATTAGGAATTGGGAAGGTTGAATTAAAGGAAGTGAACCCGCATTTGCGCGGAGGGAGAGTGGAAAACCATTTAGGAAAAACCACCCCCAGTTCACCCGACTGAGATTCGAACATCGATCTCCCCGTCCTCATCAGTCGAGCTCAACACGACAAGCGCGTTAGCCAACTACGCCACCGAGGCGGGTCACCATCGTAGTAACTCTTTAAAACTAGGACTTAATAGACTTGATATCATTAACTATTATCCAACTATAATTCATGTATATACCTTTCAGGTCTAAGTCTAGTAATTGCTCGGCTGGATAGTTATGTATTGTAGCATAACCTTAAATTAATATTTGCTTCCTATTTATATTGCCGCTGTGTTGAGGATCCTTCGTAGCGGAATGTGCGTTAGTTCTAATAAGAAGAGTTACTAGACTCAACAATAGACTCAACCTTATTTCTGTTGATTCCTAGTTACCTAGGTGTTTACTTCAATTCTTCTCTATTTGGATGTATACATCTATGGTAACTGATTTAATTTCTATTAATTAACAAAGGACTGTTTAATCTAAGATATATTTAAACCTCATGTAATTCTATTGATTTGTTTAAATTTAAATAAACGTGTGTATTTATCTTATGTTTCATCCTTCCCAAACCTTAATTTAAAAAAGTTGTAAATGTATTCGTCATTACTTCTATTTGATAAGATAAGATGATTCGAAGTTTTTAATTAATTTTTAAAAATCAAATATAAATTTTAAAATTCTGGTTTTGAGCTGCACATGTTTGTGCACATGAAAAAAAATTCGGAGCTTTACGTGCGGTAGATATTGCACAATACTCATGACAGGTAAACAAACTCTCCATTTTAATAGTATTGATGTTTGCCGTGTGAAAACAGATTGAAACGATATATTAATTATAAAAGTATGTATAAGTTACATTATATTTTTTTCTCATACAATTTACAATATTTTACTGCTTTTAGATGTTTTATCAAAATATTTATTATTTTAAATAAAGTAGAAAAAAACCTCTAACCCCTAGAATCATGTAACTAACCTAAATAGGATCAATAAAAAAATGCATCTAGTCACATTTTCCGGGAAGGGGGATGTTGGGGCTCGAATATAATCCACGTGTATGTAGGAAGTTTTCTACTGAATAGTTTCCCACTATCCCTTCACGCTAATGCGGGTAAATTTCCTCTAAATTCTTCCTTTCTCACTCCTTTCCTAATAGTTTCATTAATTGCGAATTGTGTAAACTGGTATCAAATAAGATGTGGTGGAAAATTAAACTCTTATTTTTCTCGAATATTTACAGCTAAGACTTTTTTTTAGCACAAGGCTATACGCATAATATGTACTAATTACGGCAAATGTGTTAGAGATGAGAAAAGATGAATTTAGAGTGTAGGGCCTACCCAAATTTTCATGGAGTCGAGAGGGGAAAACTATTTAGAAAATAAAACCACCCTAAATACATCCGACCAGGATTCGAACCCCGATCTCCCCATCTTCAAGTCTATCGTGATATTGGCGTTGACTTACACCATGCGGCCACCCAAGTGGGTTCTAAAAATGTTTCAAATCTTCGCTAGTTTATTTGTGACCTTGCAATGAATCCGACACCTATTACTTTGTCTTATTTAATCAGTTGGTTAAGTCTTTGGTAATTAATATTCTGTTTCAGAGTACTTGTAATTCAAACAACTCCAACAAATTGTTTGTTTGGGGGCCCCCATGTGCTGTAACTTTTGATTTGACTCATACCAGACGGTAGCATTTTCATTTATTATTCCTTTTGTGAGTGCTTTTAGGGGTAAAAAATGGGATCCATCCTTCTCGAACATTTAATAGCCCATACTTTACGTCGTAGAGCATTTCACGTGGGTTCATGTAGATACAGTGCGTCAGGTCACTTGCTATTTGGTACGCTGTAATTAGTTATTCATAATTAATACCCTTCCACTCTGTCACTTCTAATTAGACTTATTTTATTTGTGTGTTCGTTATTTATTTGTACCGCTTCGTTACATTTTGTCGCGTGTAATTTGGTTTTTAAAAAAGTTGTTTGTTTTTATGAATCTCTTAATTTTATAGCTTATTTTTTAAGCACTGTGATATTTATTTTGTTGCACTGCATCTATTTTTTTATTTAACGCATCACGTCCTTAAGCTAGTGTGTTAAGGATGAGGAAGGTTAGGTTAAGGTTAAATGTACCCGCATTTGCGTGAAAAACTATTTAGGAAAAATCACCCCCAGCACATCCAACCGGGATTCTAAAACTGATCTCCCTGTCATCGGCAATCTAGTCTAATGCGAGAGGGACGCCTTAGACCATGCAGTCATCGAAGTGGGTCTACTGCAGCTTACTAACCGTCCGCTAATGGAATAAAGGTGAGGAAGGGGGAATTTTAGAGGAAATTTCGCCGCTTTTTCTTGGCGAGATGGTAGAAATCCATTTAGGAAAATCACCCTCAGTGAACCCGGTTGAACCCCGATTTCCCTGGTAAATCAGACTCCACAAGGCTTATAATCTAGGGGTAATATACCCGCATTTGCACGAAGATAGAATGTAAAATTGAAGAAATAACATCCCCGGTACACCCCCGACCGATCTCTCCGTCACCAACAAATCAGACCAAAAGAGGTTGACGCCTTAGCACACCCGAGTAACCACCGTCTCGGATGACGCTATAATCGATTGTCCTTAACTCTGAACAGGGCCATTAACTCTCTCTCTAGCAGCTCAGTACAAAGTAGTTGATGCGCAAGAAGACCCGGCCAGCAGAAGAGGTCAGTTATTGTCTCATGAGAGCCATTTGTTTGCCGCTTGTCCTTGTAGAAAACGATGCCCCAGTGACCGTGTAAAGGTCAGACCGGTCAACTGCAATCCTTGTGAAGTCCCCACCTCCCTCCCTCTACACCCACACTAAAACTGCTACTCGACCACCATACGACCGCACCTAATGTCACTGCGGTAATTGATTCATTTACCACACCGCAGTTGCCTTTACTGGAACGTGACACAAGGCCCTAAATTACTCCTTGGGCGCTCACTGCAGAGCAGGGGGTGTCTGTCATTCCTCACCGAAAAATACACAACATAATTTTGGGCTGGGTAGTTAGTTTTATCGTTGGCATCTCACTACCCGTCCAGTTTCTCTGCATTTAATTACACTAATCGGTAGGAATGACTAAGCTAGAGAGAAAACCCGCTTCAGTGGCCGAATGGTCTCCAAGGCTAATTTTACACCGAAATAGTCAACTTTAGTTTTCTCAGACAAACCTAGATTCAGCTGACTAGTTCAACATTGTCCAAAACATTCAAGTAAAGACTGGTCTCAACTCAACTCAACTCAACTCAACTCAACCGGTTGCATTTCTGTCAGTCTTTGTACTACTGTTTCTGTTTCAGTTAGGTCAAAGTTTTCATACGTTTTTAATAATACTTCATTTAAAATAGTGTTGGTATTAAAAAAACTATGATCATACGAAAGTAGTTGTAACAACTTAATTTGATCACTGAGTAAATCAGAAAAAAATATGGTCAAAAAAACCTAACGTATTTATTCTTAAATTAATAGGATGGAGATGGTCTCATAACTTTTATTTTTTCATTTTTATACAAATAATCCTACGTAGAATAATGAACGTAGATACATCTATATCCATCTTGTACAAAGCTATTTCAATGAGTAAAATAATTGTATCAATTAGTCCCAGTCTAGTCGATTCAACAACCAAGTTATGTGAAACCCCTTGACTGGTGTGATTGGACTGGGTTGGTGTGAAATCAGCATAATGTGTCACTATCGTGTTAGACCGGACTGACGATGACAGGGAGATCGGGGTTTTAGTCCCAGTCAGATCTACTATGGGTAATTTTTTCCTGAATGTTTTCCCACATTACTTCATGCAAATGCAGGTATTTTCACTATAAAAGACTTCATTTTTAATCCTTACTCCGTTATAATAATTAGCATATATGCGTGTCACCTGAGCAGGCAGTTAGACGCGGTGATAAAATAATAGGTTAAGGTCTTTGAGCAGAAATTTATCCGCATTTACTTAGAATGATAATGGGGAACCATTAAGGAAAATCCACCCTCATTACACTCAGCTGAGATTTGAACCTAGACTTCCTCATCCTCAGCAAACCAAACTAGACGAGCTTAGCGTTTAGTATGTGTGCTCAGAGAAGTGGGTTTAAAAGTTTTTTTATTTTTATCCCCATGTCTTACTACCTGTTCGGTTTATACGCTTATGTACTAATTACGCTAATGGTTTTAGGGATTAAGGTGGAAATAGAATGGAAAACTATTTTGGAAAAACCACTAAGTACACAGGATCAAGGTTAGAACCTCGATCTCCCCGTCATTGGCAGTCTAATCTACTGCGAGAGTAGCGCGTTAGACCATGCAGCCATCGAAGTAGGTCTTGGAGCATTTAAAATGAGCGTCTAGCCCAGACTTGTATGATATAGCTATCTTCTATAGATTAATAAAATGAAGAGTTTGTTTGTCTATGAGCGCCTTGAACCTGGAGTTTTAAATTTTGAATTTTTTTTATTATTATATAAAAACTTAGTTTGAAGAAATAAAATGAAGGGATTTTTTTTCTGTTCTGTTTGAAGCAAAGAAAAGCCTGAGGTAACCATGGTTAACACTGAGTAAATCTGCTAGTAACAAAAAATACCGACTATAGTTTACAAAAATGAATCCATTAAAGAGGTGTGGCATTGGAACGTTTTGATTAGGGAGAGCTTAGGGGCACTCTTAAAAGCCTCACTCCTCGCTAAACTTCTCCCGCTGTAGTTCACTAAAAGATAAAGCAGGGGTAGTATTCTTGCTACGGGAGCCAGAGCTAAACTTTCAGGTTTGGGAAGAAAAAAGAGGGATGTGGGTGCGATGATAGCTTGAGGGGGTTTGGACGGGTGAAGGGGGTGTTTAAGGAGAGATATAACCCCTATGAGTGAAAATCTGACTGTTGGTAATTTGTTATAAAGTTGTCAAATTAATTCATGTGTATCACAAACTGATAAGTGTCGCTTGTCAACAGGATCAGTCCTGATTCTGGAATAAAATTGTTTATTTCTGTCATAAATACTTAAATATATATTTTTTATTAAATAATAAATCAAAATTAAATCACCACAAAATAAAAAATAATTAGTTAAAAGGCGCTCGGTGGTTATTTTTAACACCATGTCTTACTAACCTTCTAGACTTTCCGCATCTTACTATACTAATGACGTAGAGATGAGGTAGATATAATTCAGTGGAAATAAATCCACATTTGCTTGGAAGGAAAATGAGAATTGGTTTAGTAAAAAAACCACCCCCAGTACACACAGCTGGAATCCGGCTGGCCAATCTAGGTGAGCTTGACATTTAGTCCAGGTGGCCTTCGGTTGGGCTAAGTGCTTGTTAGGTCATTCCTAAATATATATATATATATATATATATTATATAGTTGTTGTACATCCGTTACTCTTGCCAGCCTTTGGCCTGGTTAAGTTTTTTATTCGAGTCTTACATTTTTCACCTACCGGCTTGCTAGGCCTGTCGTGGCATCATATGCCTTATAATCGATCTTAAAACTAGGACAGGCACAACATCCAGTTCCCAGCCATCAATTTATCAATGTGAAAGTATACCAATTATAAATTTTTGGCCATGCCAGGAATTGAACCCTGGACCCTTAGGTCAGTGGGTAGTGGGCAGACATGCTACCGAATTACCTAGGTTATTATTATTATCACCGCGTCTTACTACCCGTTCGAGTTATACGCACTTACGCTAACGTGTAGTGGTAGGGTGATTGTGAGATGAAATGAAGGACCTAGAGCTTAACGTGGGATCCGAACCACGGTGGAGGCCTGGAATTCCACACATTCACAAGTTGTAATTAATACACTTCTTGTTAGAGATGAAGGAAGGGTTTGGCAATCAAACAAATCTGTGCCGGGACAGAGGATTGAACCCTGGACCCCAGCACAGAAGTCCAACACCTTACCCCTAGACCACTAGGTCACCTTCCTAGATTGTTGGTTATATATATATAGTATGCGTGTGTGACCTTCCACACCCTACAGAGGTCCCTAGATGACCTAAAAAGTTGAAACTTTGCACACTTATAGTATAAAGCACGGGACAGAGCCTATTGGAGCCTGATTTTCATTTTTTATTGAATAAAAATAGAATTAATTTATTTATCTCTCACTGTACACTCTTACATAATATTAATAATTCATAGAAATATTTTTTTTACAACTAAAGCCCAACCTTCTACGCTGCTATTTATTGAAGGTTAGGTTTAGTTAGATTAGTTAATATTATAATAAGCCTGTCATAGACAGGCCTAAAAACTAGTTACTAACACACACACACACACACACACACGCTTCAGTGGCCGAATGCTTTAAGGCGTCACTCTCGTGTTAGACTGGCCAGTTGAATACGGGGCGATCGGGGTTAGAATTCCGGTCCGGTCAACTCTGAGTGGTTTTTCCAATTTTCCAATTTATTTATCACTCTCCTTTCACGCAAATTTGGGTATATTACCTCTAAAATGCTTTCTTCCTCATCCTTATCACATCAAAGACAGTAATTATCAAATATACACATAACATGAACTGGGAGTAAGACGTGGTGATAAAAAAATCTCACTATTAACACGAAACGACCTGCTTCAGTGTCCACATGGTCTAAGGCATCACACTCACAATAGACTAGATTGCCGGTGACCGGGAGATTGGGGTTTGAATTCCTATAGGTTGCTCTGAGGTAGGGTTTTTCCCGAAAAGTTTTCAACTCTCCCTCTATGAAAACTCAGGTACACTTCCTTTAATTTCAGCCTTCCTCATCCCTAAGGTAATTAGTACATAGGCGTATAAGCTGAACAGGTAAGTAAGTAAGACGCGGTGCTAAAAAAATAAACACGGAGTGAGGGATAGGGAAAAAATTGAAAGTAAACTATAAAGTGTATTGGGTAGACACATCTTGGCGTTGGAAAGTTAATCCCATCAAACGGAGAGTGGGGTGTATTATATAGTTTACAGGTTGAATTAGGTTGTTTATTTTTTATTTTCGGTTGTAACTATAGCTCGTCTCTATCGGCGGGCGAATATTCTAACACCATCCCCCATCGAAATTACTTTGCATGCAAAACCATATTACCCTATCGTTCGATGTTCCAATTTAATTAGTTTTTTTTTTTTTTAAATCCAATTACAAGACTGGTTGTGATACCCATGAATCACGTTTTTATTTACTCACACATACGTGCTAATTAGACAACATTGTAATAGGGCTTCCGTTTTTTTATTAACTCACGAATATTAATTTGATATACAGTACACTGTACGGTAATAGATATTTTTTTATCTATTTGATGAATTTAACGTGAAATTTCTGAATCGACTGATTAATTATATCAACACACGAGAATTTCTATGAGTGAGAGCGAAAGAGCCTACAAACTTTGCGAGGAAAGGTATTTTCACATACTTTCAAATGTTCTTTTACATACCACAAGTGCCATATGATTGACGGATTTACTTCCCCTCCTGAGGAAGTTGTGCTACGGATTTTTATCACTATAAAAAATATCTCAACCACATCTGGGTTTGAACCGACAACCATCGGATTCTAAGGTGACCACTTTATCACAAGACCACCGAGGATGACTACTGTAATAAATAGAGCTTACGTTTTTTATTTACACACACACATATATATATATGTTAGATAAGCAGTATATTAACTAGGCTTCACCTGATTTTGATGGTCGTACGGTCTAAGGCATCACTTTCGTGTTAGACTATACTGTCGATGACAGGAAGATCGGAGTTCGAATTCCAGTCGGGTGTACTGAGGGTAAGGGTGGTTTCCCAAAATGGTTCTCTCCCCTCCCTTCACACAAATTCAGGTACAATTACTATAAATATAGCCATCTTATCCCTAAAACCATTGGCGTAATTAATACACAAGCGTATAGCTCAAACGGGTAGTAAGACGCAGTGCTAAAATAATATAAACAGTATACAAAATATGTATTTCTTCAAAACCACTTTAGTGATGCTAATTTAATTTCACAGCTTCGGAGAGAATAGTAGATCAATTACTGAAACTAAGTGAAATTCCACTCGAAATAAAAAGTTGCCCACATTCTTGTAAATTTATCGCCATTCTACGCAAGTAATTCTATTTTTCAGCACTAAGAAAACAGTTAATGTAATATATTTTAAATTCAATTATCTACCATTATGATCATAGCTAGATAAAAAAAATACGACTCTCATATTAAAAAAATTACATTCTAGAATGATTTATTTCTTCAGTGACACAGTGCTGTGATGCTGTGGCGTAAAGAGGAACTAATAAAAGGCGCCGCACAGAATGGGGAGATTATCCAAACAAAGTTGTATCACTGGTCACTGTCTAAGCTTGTTTTTCCCGTGTCAACTTGAAGCGCTTGTATAAGATTAGTCTTCCACTAACGAAAAAAGAAGAAAATAAACAATATTTCTTTAATACATTTCTGAACTTTGCTAAGAGTCTTAGTCTATATTCCTTAGATAAATTGAAAGATTGGCTAAAAAACAACAAAAAAACAAGCCAACAATATTGTAGACATAAACAGCCTAGCCTAGTGGTTATAATTCAAGAAGTTAAGTCTACACATTCTAGTTCAGAACAGGGTGAGAAGTATGTCAAAATAGGCCAGCTTTCTTTCTATTTACTCAATTTAGGTCACGCATAGTCCCATGGCTTCTTTGGTGCTGACTGACAGCTCACAGCTTACTTCTGACAGTCAACATTTAGGTATATTCCTAAATTTTGACTGTCAGAAGTGGCAGCTGCTAAACATATGTCTTTGCAGATCATATGGTTCGGCGTAGGGATACATAATTTGATCTGGTAACTTTTCAAAGCCGTCAGCTGTCAACTGTGAGCTGTCAGTCAGCACCAAAGAAGCCATAGGGCTACTGTAGTTACATAAATTATAAAAGGCTGCGTGATGAATACGTAAACACTTACTGTGGAAAAACTGTAATTACAATTCAAACACTACAAAGCAGCACTATTATTCACACAGTGCTGTCGGATAGTGTGTTGTTGTATTAATACAATTTTCATACAGCACCTATTAGCATACTAAGCTCGAACCTTAAAAATATATGTCAAAGGAGGATGGTGCGCATAAACCCTACATATAATTCCTTTTTTTAATACATAATAGGAAATAACAAATTATTTAACACCGTAATTCCAGTCACAAGAATACAGATAATCTAATGATACTATTTTAAAATGATTTGTTATTAACAATTACAGTAACAAAACTAACCTAAGGCAACTGTTTTGATGCTTGAAAGGGTAGATTCTGTTGATAGTTTAAAATAATAACTACTG
Organism: Timema monikensis; assembly: GCA_902151445.1. Lineage (NCBI taxonomy): Eukaryota > Metazoa > Arthropoda > Insecta > Phasmatodea > Timematidae > Timema > Timema monikensis. The sequence goes on from CABFVZ010000921.1 coordinate 86,028, forward strand.
CATATAATAATATTTTATCATCACTTTACTTGACAATAACTTCACTTAGTCTTTAATGCATGAATAAATTAAAATTTCAAACAGTAGCTTAGTTTTTTCGGTGATTTTTACGCCGTGCCTTACTAACAGTTCGTTTTATACGCTATGCACTAATTACTCTAACTGGTTATGGATGAGGAAGGTTGAATGGAATGTAGAGGAAGTGTATCTGCATTTTAGTATAGGGAAGAGTGGAAAACCATTTAGAAAAAAAAAAAAAGCAATACACACTTCCAGGATTCGAACACTGATCTTCCTGTCATTGGCACTCTTGTCTATTGTGAGAATGACGCCTTAGACCATGTGGCCACTTAAGCAAGTTAATATAGTGTCTTGTTTAGAGGATTCTTCGTGGTGGGTGTGACTGTCGGTCGGTTAGTGAGAAAGTCCTGTATCTCACTAAACGCTTAAGATAGAAAATTAAACTTTGGAAATATGACTAAAATAATGTGTTTTATCAGGATATTAAATTTTTACTTTCTTATCATTCTTAGGACTCGAGTTAGTGGGGTGGATGTGGCCTGAGTTATATATCATGCTAAAAGTGTACGCCACTACTGTGCACCTTGATACCAATCATCATTACAGAGTCACTCCTAAAGCTCTCAAACTTTTAAACAACGAAAGCTCACTTTTAAAAAAAAGTACGTATATCAATGTTAGAAAAAATTATAATCTTATCAGTACATATAATTATTGTTTTCCACCTAATTTTAGTACCCTTATAGACAATATACCTACATAAATCACGCAAGTGAAGCATATTTGAGTGGAGAAAAATTACAAAAGCATTTAGGAAAAAAAAAATCTCAGTACACCCGACGAGTATTCGAACCCCAATCTCCACATCACTGGAGATCCAGTCCAACACGAAAGTGACGCATTTTATCATGCGATCACCGATGCGGGCCACAAATATTTAAAGTCCTGAAATTAAAATAAACTAATGTTTAGTACACCAAGATATAATCGATATTGGTTGATAGTTTAATAAAAACTTTTATTTATCTGTATAAATTAAATACTTTTATTTCTTGGGGGAAGGGGGAGTGAGAATTTATGGGCGATGAATTAAAAAAATGTAAAGTATCTTCTTTTTTAATATTTCAAGATAGGGTCACACATGTTAAATAGAATTAATAAAACGAAATATGCTCAACATCAAAATGTAAAATAATCTGCTAAAGGTTCTTCAGTTTCCACTCACTGAACTACTTGTTGATATTTAATTGGATTATGATATGGAACTTAAAAATCCAATAAAGAAACAAAATCATGACGTTGGGTTAGAATGTAATTTCATTTTTAAAATATATCCCCCACAAGCTGAGAGTAGGACCAACTATATAAACTAGAATCGAGACTGCGTATTTTGATTTTATACTCGACTCCCTTGCTGTGGTAAAACATGTAAGAGAATAAAATTCGAACCTTCATCGTTGGGTACGTGGATTATAGTGACAAACTCATCTGGTACGGTTTATCGTTGACAGTTTTTTGTTCCTAAATGGTTTTTCACTATCACTACACGCACATTTTGGTATATTTCTTCTTAAACACAAACATAATCTTTATTCCATTAGGGAAGAACATGCGAATAACCCGGTTGTAATACAAAGCGAATAGTTTTTTTTAATTACAGTAATGTAAATTGTGAACATTTTTTATCTAAGTGTTATGTGCCTCCATATCCCAAAAAACAGTTCTCAAATTAAGGGTAGTTTACTGATGACCGGATTTTGAAAATCTGAAACTTTTCAAAAATGGCTCTACCTATTTTGTTTAAAATAAATATATGAAGAGGGTTTGACATGATAAATAAATTTGTATGGTGGTTTTTCCGAAGCAAATTCATTTAAAAATGGTTTATTAATAATATTTTTTATATTTAAAAATTTTTCAAAAAGGCTTAAATGGTCTTATTTAAAATGAGTACAGGGGAAATGTTTTACAATATCGATAAGAATATATGCTAGTATTTTTTAGTTGGGGTTAGTTTACTGATAATTGATTTCAGAAACTTTGTAAAAATATTTAAAATGGCTTTAGAAATTTTGTTCAAAATATATATCTGAAGATACTTTCATATTATTTCAATATAATGTTTTTAAGGGGATCCTATTAAAAAGTCGTTTTACCAATAATTTATTTTTGAAATTTTTGTCACAAAATATAATACACTGTATGAGAAAGTATGTTCGATGTATCATACTCTTTATTTGATTGCTTATGATCATGGATGTAGAAATATGAGGCATAACTCCCCCCCCCCCCCCNCCCCCCCCCCATTCCCCCCAACTTCCCATACTGGAAATTGACAAAGTAATTCATAAGGGAGGTTGACATATTACTATAAAAGCTCTCCCAAGGTTTGGTGTTATTTTAATTTTACTATTAATTGTATATGCCAATAGCTAAAAAAATCTAACTAATTATTATAATATTCAACTATAAGAAGCATTCTTTAGAACTATCTATTACAAAACTAACATTGTCAACATTTCAAATAACCGGTTATTATCATCATCCATTTGATTTCGGGGAAGAAAAAGCGTTTCTTGGAATGAAATGAGCTAGTGGGTTTTAGAAAAATAGTCATTTAATGTTGCTATCAAGTATGAGACCCACTTTAGTGGACGCATAGTCTAAGGCGCTACTCTACCAATATACTAGAATACCAAATATGGGGACATAAGGGTTTTATCCCGGTCAGGTGCACTGAGGGTGATTTCTAATAAATGGTTTTCCCCTCTCCTTCCACGAAAATTTAGGTGCATCACCTATAAATTAAACCATACTGATCCTTAACACATCAGTGCCATTAATACATAGGTGTATCCGAACCGATAGTAAGACGCAGTGCTAAAAAAATATATTTTAAGATCATACTTGTGAAATACACACCTTTCTTTCGCCATTCAGGTTATGCGCTTATAAGCTAGTTGTAAGGAAGGTTGAATTTAGAGTAAGTGTACTCGCATTTGTATGGAGACAAAAATAGAGATAGTGGGAAAGAAATTAGGAAAACCACCCTCAACACACTCGACTGGGATCGAACTACGATTTCTCCACGATCGGCAGTTTATTTTAATGTGAGAGTAGCGCCTTAGACTATGCGGCCACCGAAGTGGGTATTTGATATATTTAACTGCAAGGTTTAAATAGTAGAACTTTGCATAGTAAAAATAAAAATTGAAGAAATATTCACTTCAATTTGAACTAATCCACGTCTTAGCTGTCCCACCACCGCCTTTTCCTCCTGAAACATTGAGCATGACTTCACCTTATAAAAAAAATCAATTCCTTTATACTAATCCTTAAGGTGCGGGCAAAGGGAGCGCGAGTATTTTTTTTTACAGTTTTTATAGCATTACATTTTTTTAGCCAAAATAAATTAAATATTTCTCCAGTAGCAACATAGACTTTAGTTTTCTTTATCAAGAGATCTCTAATATCTGTCATGGGTGTCCTGGAGTTGTGTCAAAAAATTCCAGGATACCCTTGACAGATATTCAAGATCAGTTGATATAAGCATGCGCAGAAAACTAAATTCTATGCTGCTACTGGAGAAATATTTGATTTATTTTGGCCAAAAAATTTCAATTCTATAAAAACTGTAAAAAAAATACTGGCGCTCCCTTCAGCCACACATTAAAGAACACTTTGAAAACACAGAAAATTTGGTATTTAAAAAAATATTGAAAACCCTTATTCACTCTCAACTTATTTGTTCTGTATCACATTTCAGTCGGAGTCACCGACTGTTAATCTAATAATGTCCGTGTCAATGCTGTCTGCAAGTTTTTGCGTCACATTGACGCTCTCACCCAAAACGGAAATGATTGGGTGTCAAAAAAGCACGTCACGGTTTTGATTGATCATATTGAAAAGCTTTTAGCATTGAAAAGTTTTACCAAGTAAAAAAAATAAAAAAGTAAATAATAGAGTTATCAGAAATAATCATATCATCTTTTTGTAAATCTCTTTGTATAAAAGAATAAAAAACACATTAAGGGTGCTTATTCGTTTACATCAAACAATTTTTAAAACATGATTTGTATCAAACATTTTATAAAAGCATAAAACAATATCTATGATCGCTTCAAAATTGAATAGTGATCAGATTTACGATTTACCCGCTTCAGTGGCCGGATGATCTAAGGCGTCGCTCTCGTGTTATACCGGCCGGCTGAATACGGGAGATCGGAGTTCGAATCCTTACCGGGTCTACTAAGGGTGTTTTTCCCTAAATTGTTTCCCACTCTCCTTCCACAAAAATGTGGGTAGATTACCTCTAAAATGATTTCTTTCATATCTGTAACCCACTAGATAGATTAAGCTGTATGCGTATAGCCTTGACGGGTAGTAAGACACGGCGATAAAAAAAGCTTTATGATTACAAACAATTAAAATATCGTTAAGCTTTATTACACTGCACATTAGATAAAAGTAATGAAATCATGTTTTCTTTTTGCCCTGTATTATTTGCTAATTAAGACACGCTCATGTATTTATTATTTGATAATAATCATTAATAACCCTCTAGTGCCTCTATATTGTTTTGATTAAGATATCAAGAGAATCAATAAAACTCCAAGTCCAAATGCCGCCCTTTCGATTATATCTAATTTTACCTGTTTCCCCGGTGATGGTGTGTTTGTCATTCTAATCCCATCTAGGTGTGATGAAAATAGTTTTTTCTAGAGGGTTTTACACTCTATTGTCTTAAAATATGGGTTCATTTTTCTAAGAGTCTACCTTACTCATTACCATTAGTGCATTTAATGAATGCATATAACCCCGACAAAACGACTTGCTGAAAAATTATACATATATATAGTTTTATCATTCTCTGTGTCTTACTACACATCCAAGTTATTCAATCACGAGTAAGATATGGATGTGTAAGCTACAGTCTAGGAGAAATGTATCCACATTTATGTGAAGAGATTGAAAAACAACGCAGGAAATTAACAACGGTGCACCCAGCCAGAGATTCGAATTTTGGCCTCCCCGTCATCAGAAAAACAGATTAGACGATGTTAACGTCTTAGCCTGCGTGCCTACCAATGTAGGTAATTACGTTATTATGTTATGGTTATATTAATTTATGATCTAATATGCGATAAATGTATATAGGATTGTTAACCTTCAATGTATAAAGTGCTATAAAAGTGAAAGCTTATTTATATTACTATTATTATTATTATTATTTGAACGTTCTAACCTCTCCCCTATTGTGTAGGCAACTTTCTTCCCCTGAGCCTCGAGGGAGGAACGCTCACTGTTATTATTACGTCTTATCTAGGGGAGGAAAGAGCCTCTCATATTATCTTGTTATAAAAGACAGTGATGGTGGATATTTACTTGGTCCTGTTTACCATCTCAGTGTAGCTTCATATTGATCCTCCCATCCTCCTACACAAGACACGGGGCATCGAGCCCCAGGTGGTGCTTTCTACCCCTCAAACTCCCCTCGTTTCATAAACACAGACCGGCTAGGCTCACACGATCACCTTGGTATAGTCTTGTTTACAACGGACAACCTCTTCAGTGGAAACATTCGCGTTGAATAACAGTTCGTTCCTACAAGGTTGGAAATAGTTCGAGAGGGTTTCTTCGCCAGGAGCAAGATTGTAGTAGCCTACAGTAAAACTCTGGTAGTCCGAAATAACGAGTATCATCAGGACACAATTTTCGGAAAACGCGGAGTGAAACCCCAAACTTAATCAAATGAAATATATTATACTATTTCTAGTCCAAAATCTCGGATATAATCCTAAAATAATTTTCGGAAAAAGCGGGAAGAATCCAAACTAAATAAAATAAAATATATTTTACTGTTAGTCTGAAATCTCAGGTATAATCCCAACACAATTTTTGGAAAATTCGTGGGAGGGGGGGGGGCTGAGAACCAAAACTAAGTCAAATTAAAATAAGTATATTTTATTGTTAACACTAATAAAGTTGGGATGTGTAAAATGTAGTTTAGAAGAAGTGTATTCGCATTATCGTGAAGAGAGAGTAAAATACCACTTGAGGGGGGGAAACCCCATCCTCCGTGCCCCCAGCCTGAAATTCGAATATCGACCTTCCCGTTGCTGGGAAAACACATCAGACACCTGCGTGCCCACCAAAACGGGTAATTACGTTTTTGTGCTATGGTTATATTTTAATATAATATCCTCTAGCTTGAGATGGTGATAGCGTATTTTTGTAAGTGTGGCAATGAACTTTCAAGCCACTGAAAATCAAAATTGGAAACCAGGATTTGGAAAACATAAAACAGTTAAAGTACCTGGGACTTCTACTGACAAAAGGACGTGCCTAATGCATAAAGGAAATTAGGTCGAGGATCTCCAAAGACAAGAAAGCTTTCAACAAGAAGAGGTTGCCGCTGACCAACAAGTCGAATTTGGAACTGAGGAAGAAATTGATTAAATGCTACATTTGGAGCATTGCACTGTGTGGAGCAGAAACTTGAACTCTTAGTAAGATAGAAAAGAAATATTTTTCGAGCTCTAAAATGTGGGGCTAGAGAAGATGATAAGATCAGATGTACAAACAAGGTGACCCATGAAGAAGTCCCAAGACGAGTGGGTGAGAAGAGAACCATTTTGGATGTGATTCTTCGGTACAAAGCAAATTGGATTGGACACATCCTTAGGAGGAACTGTCTTCTGCACGACATCATGGAAGGAAAAGTTGAGGGAAGGGAGATATTAGGAAGGAGGAGGATTCGAATATTGGCTTACTTGAAGGAAAGAAGAAAATTATGGAAGCTGAAGGATGAGGCGGTTTAAGTTTAGTGACAAAAGCAATGGACCTGTCGAGAGGGAACATCGAATAGTAATATTCATAATAATAATAATAATAATAATAATAATAATAATAATAATAATTCCACAGAGTAAGTTAACAAACCCAAATATATCAAAAATTGTTGAAAATTTTTAACACGTGTATAAATTATAAGCTATTAATTTATTAATTTATTTCAAATCATTACAGTTCACGAGTTATAAGATTTAAAACTTGCTGTTATATTCTTTTTGCTTACCATTGTTAAGGAAAAGTAATAAATGTATGGGGATGAAATTTAGTATAACTAGAAAGTCATGTGAGTTGTATACAATGGCATATTAATAATAATAATATTAACACAAATAAAATAACTAGATGAAATAATCCGTATCGGCCGGCACACGAACTGACCGCTAAGCTTGTAAAGTCAAGTTTTCCGATGATGAAGAGGTCGGTTGATCAAATCCTGTCTGGATGAACTGAGGGTGTTTTTTTTTTCATTTCTCACGTTCACTCTATGAAAATTTGGTGATATTCTTTCCAAATTTTACTTAACTCATTCATATGTCATTAGTATAAATGTAAGTAGCATGGACGGATAGTAAAACATGCTTAACAAAATCTGTTAGAAGTATTAATTTTAAATAAAAAGTTAAAGAAAATCTACGTTACGAAAGACTTATTGCTATAAAACAATCTTATAAAATGAGTTTGTTATTTGAGTCGTAAAAAAAAAACAATCTCGTAAATCCAAACATAAAAAAGATCTTTTAGAAGTCTATACATTGTATTCTATTTATTTCCACTTCACGATAGCATTTTATGAAATCGCTCTCCAATTTTCTTAAAAGCAATATGTAATACAGTAACTGAGCGAAGATCGTGAGTTGGGGATGTAAGCGTATGGAAGACGAATATGTTTGTAGGTACTTCAGAAAGTCACATGATACATAGAAGGGAAAATGGCCGCACATCAGGTCCTTTTTAAGGAAGATTCGTCAGTGAAAAAAAAAGAGAAAAAGAGGGGGAAAAATAAAAAATTAATTATTGACGCAATATTATTATTATTATTATTATTATTATTATTAGCACCGCGTCTTACTACCCATTCGGGCTATACGCACTTACGCTAATGTGTAATGGTAGGGTGATTGTGAGATGAAATGGAGGACCTACAGTTTAACGTGGGATCCGAACCACGGTGGAGGCCTGGCATTCCCCACATTCACAAGATGTCTTGTCAGAGGTGAAGGAAGGGTTTGGTAATCAGATAAATCTGTGCCAGGACGTGGATACTAGGACTCGTCTAGTCCTGCCTTAATGGTGACAGGGATATCGGGTCTCGAATCCTGACAAGGTTTGATTTATAAAGATATTCCCACTCTCCCTTCACACAGATTCTGGATACGCTACTTCTAAAATGATATCTCCTTAAGGTGGGATGTAAGAAAAGGCCAGTGTCTTTGAAGTTTTTATGTCAAAATATTTTATTTTGCTATAATAAATAAAATATTCATCCCGAACGAACATAAAAGTTCAATTTACTCCACATGGTGACTTCAGCAGTTTGTCGAATATCTGTCATGAGCATAGCGGCGTTAGATGATAAACCTTTTAATTGAATATAAAAAGTATTAATTAAATTCCAGAACACTCTGACAGATATTCAAGAACTGTTGATATAACCATGTGGAAAAAATTAAACTTTATATTTGTACTGAAGCAATTTTTATAATTTTGGCAAAAAAATAAAGTTTTGCCATAAAAATTGCGAAAATACTGCCTTTTCTCGTATCACTCTTACATCCCACCTTAAGTTCTATCCCATTAATTTTATCAAATACGGAAAGCCCAAACTGGTATTAAGACGAGGTCTAAAAAACTACACGTGTAATAGTTGGTTTTTTGTTTATATACTCGCTTTGATCGTTGGTGGCTCCGCCCCAAAACCCCCGGTGAGTTTTCTTTGCAAGTATATGTAAACTAATGTAATTCCAGAGACAATTTTTGATAAGTCCTAACGTTTAGCCTCAAGAGACCTCCAAATAAAGGCCAGCACCGATTTTAAAGTTGCTCCGTCATTTTGAATTTTATTTTCGGGGGTTAAAAATATTTTTTTTTAAACTTTTTAGAATTTTACCGTCGGTTAAAGGGTAGAACCTATAAGTTTGCCAAATACCAAGTTTCTAGCTCATATGGAACTGGGTAAACATTAATGTCAGTGAGTGAGTCAGCGATGTGGCTTTATAGTATAATAATAATAATAATAATAATAATAATAATAATAATAATAATAATAATAATAATAACAACAATAAAAATATATATATTTATATGGTAAACACAACTAAATACACCACTAAACACTACAAGCTCCACTCTATAGAGAGGAGAATCATATTTGTCATACTTAAACAGTATAATATTTAATATAAACAACCCAATGGAGAGATAGTACAGATAAAAACCATTACTGTATATTTTTAGCACCACTTCTTACTAACCGTTCGGGCTACAAGTATATGTACTAAATACACTAATGTGTTAGGAAATCATAAGGTTTAATTAAGAGGAAGTATACCCGCATTTGTGTGGAGGGAGAGTGAAAAACCATTTAAGGAATAGTACCCTCAATACAACTGACTGGGATTCGACCCCTGATCTCCCCTTCTTTGGCAGATAGAAGTCAAAATGCTTCTCAGGTATAGTAATATCACTGACTCTAAATCGTGTAAATGTCTTTGAAGCGAACCTTCTCTATCTCCTAGTGTTTTTATTTTAATTAAGGGTACTTAATGTATACTAATTAATATCAGCACTGACCTTAAAATTAACTTAATTCTAGAACCGATATAATTATCTGACCTTCAGCTTATCACTAAGAAAGGGAAAGCCACATTTTAAATAATATCACATTTTTAAACCATACCTGGAGTCGATCCCAGGTCTCTTCAAAAGGTAATAAACTGAGCTAGGATCTAAGACTGTCAATTTATGCCTGGCCAATCTGTGTTCTAGATCACCCCATTTGCAGTTGGTGTTAAGACATTGTAATCGCTGCTTCCTAACCTTCTTCCATGACAGTGGACTGAAGATGAATGAATGGAGACCGAGATCTAGTTATTGGCGAGAACGAGGTAGAATGGAAACAGAGAGGCCGCGGTGATGGATCCACCCTTCAAGAGAGGAGGAGGTCAACTAGAGAGAACCCTTTCATCTAACTTGACCGTAGAGGAAAGAGTTGGACATACTTCTCAATCTTTGCTTTGAATAAAAAAATAAAATAAAAAATATAAGGATCTTCACTGAAAAGATTCTTTGCTCTAGGAACACTCATATTATAAACTAGAAGATCACTCTTGAAATGACCTTACCTGCTTTGGGATTTCGAAGATATTTTTTATTAAATACTAAATGGACGCACCTAATCACCTTAAGTACTATCACACACTTAGATATCAATGTGCGAGATAAAAAGAAAGGAAATAAAAGGAGTGGTTCACCCTATTAGTCCTCTAATTTACCTGATGATAGCATTTCCCCTCTTCCGCTGACGAGTATATACAGACACACTACTATTAGCGGTTGACCTCGTTTGTCTTGGGGTAAAGTGATCGACTCTGGTCCCGGCCATTTCACTCTCGCTGGTAGAAATGATAGTGTGTTGATAATATAAGTAGGTTCAGAAAGTGCACGTCAACTACATAAAATAAATAAATAAAATACTATTTGCAGCCTGACAACATTGACTAGAAATTCAAAATTACCTTTTTCTTGTTTATTATTTTAAATAGACATATATTTCCACATACTTTTTAATCTACATCCCAGCAGTAGGAAGCCTACGTACCATTTTATTTAATAAATCAAATAGCTTGAGCTGTGAACGATTTTTCAAAAAACGTTCTTACAAAAAACAACTTAAAGATCAAAAAAATAATTTTGTGACGATGTAAGGACTATTTCTTAGAAATTGTTAAGGACTTAAGTTATTTTTTTGTTTCAATGTTATATCTTTAAAACTCCCTTAATAAAACGCAAATACATTAACATGGAAAATCCTATATGTACTTACCGTGACGTCACAGGTAGGCAACTTCCCTAAAAGAAGTATGGCTCCAGATATTCTCACCAGACTTTATTAAATTATTTATTTACTTGTGTTGCTACCCTTTCGGGTGATCCGCATTAATATTATACAAATGATATAGTATTAGGAAGGTAGACTTCAAAGGAAATGTACTCGCATTTGCATAGAGGAAGCTGTGGAAAAATAACCCTCTGTTTATCAAGCTGGCTGAAATTTGAACCCCGATCTCTCCGTAACCATCAAATCCAGTTTCAAGGGTGATGCATTAGACCTTGTGACCATTGGGTTTGTGTTTGTTACTTTAGGTAAAGTATTTTTTTAATTCATTCATTTTTTTAACGTTGAAGTTAAACATAGTAAGTATATTTTTTAGAACAATCAAACCATTTATCAACTATAATGATAATACAATTTTTTCAAATTTGAGGCTTTAAACCCTCTTCTATTAACATCACTTGACATACATTTATGCCGCTAGAGTAAAAGCACTTTTATATAAAAATAATGTTAAAATTACGTTAAAAATATAAAAACCTTATATTAACATAATGCAAAACTAAAAAGTATTTTAGTTTTATTCTAATAGTGGCAATTTTGGTTTGAATAGAACAATTTTTAATATTTTCACACTCATGAAGCCATCGATACTACGAGTACATAATATGTGAACGAAATATTGATAAGGTAAATACTAATGCATGACCGATGTATTCTGGAATGTGTCAATATTTGTTAGCGTTACTGGTACACGCGCAAACTAAATTTGAAATACTAGGGGAAAATTGCCAAAAACACTTGGTTTAAACCATTGGTGCGATTTAAATAAGAGAATATTGGGTAATGGATTTTTTTTAAATAATTTTTGTAAATAACTTTGTTTATCACTAACAACAATCCTGAAAACATGAATTATGGAATTCGGTTGAAATTTCAAGCAAGTGTCCAAACAATTTTTCTAATGTTTATTAATCCTAAGTTATGAAAAAATATTATAGTATATTATATATATAATTTATATAAACTCTATTTACCCTGGATGCTAGCTGTCTTACTTTGAATGAAAATAAGCTTGCTAAACTTCATGATAAATGAAGTTTACCTATGGGTACGGTTATTTAAGTTAATTCTACAATACCAGTTTTAGTGCAAAATTTGAAGTGTATAATTATAAATTATAAATAGGTACTCAATGATTTCAAATCATTACATTTCACGAGTTATAAGGGTTAAAACTTGCTAGTACCATTGTTATGGTAAAGTAATTAATTTATGGGGCTGAAATTTAGTATAACTAGATATATTAATTGTACACAAGAGAAATAAGGATGCCAGCTGCCTTATCTGATCGGTGTTGCTGGAATTGGCCGATAGGTTGCTACTTCTTTTACCAGATAACCCCTTTAACCCCAAATATGTTAAATTTCCTGACAAAATATTATAAACTAATATTTTTTTAATAATTCTCCCTATCAAATGACCTCAACGATCATCAAAATCCAAGCCATTTAACGTATTACGGGTTGTATCCGGGAAACATCGCCTAAGACAACTTTATTACTTGTACAAGTCACAGTGTTTAAGATAAATCCCAAAGTAAGTTCAGACCTTTTGTGGTTTTTGTGAAAATCTACACGGACATCAATAACTTTTTATAACAATGAAGACTCTGTCTTAATAACGTCCATACATTCACCAACTAACTTAAATTATATATATATATATAGAGTGCAGTTTCACTATTGCAAATTTGTAAACACTGGTATTTATATTAGCACCGCGTCTCATCATCTGTTCAGGATATACACATATGTACTAATCACATTAGTGAGTTAGGAACGAGAAAGGTTGAATTGAGATTAAATGTACCTTCATTCGCGTGGAGGAAGAGTGGAAAACAATTTAGGAGAATCCAACCCCAAGTACACTTGACCGGGATTCAAACCTAGATCTCTCCATCATCGTCAGTCTAGTTTGTTGTTAAAGTGACGCCTTAATCGTGCGGCTCCCGAAGAATTGGTCTAATAATCCTAGAAGTAAATGATTTTTATCAACAATAAAAACAAAATTTGGAAAAACTTGAGAAAGTGTAGTAGAAAGAAATTTAATCTATAATAATAATAATAATAATAATAATAATAATAATAATAATATTTAGCACCAAGTCTTACTACCCGTTCGAGTTATACGCTTTAAGTACTAATTACGCTAATGGATTAGGAATTGGGAAGGTCAAATTATAGGAAGTGAACCCGCATTTTTGTGGAGGGAGAGTGGAAAACCATTTAGGAAAAACCACCCCCAGTTCACCCAACCGAGATTCGAACCTCGATCTCCCCGTTCTCAGCAGTCGACAAGCGCGTTAGCCAACTACGCCACCGAGGCGGGTGAAATTTAATCGTTTTAAAGATTTTGACACATCTTTGATATATAAGCTTTAATTTTTTTTAATATGAAAATTGTTTGGGGGGAAAAAAAAAGTCCTAAAATCATTGTAAAAGGAATCGTTACAAGTTTTAAATATATAGATGTTATCACAAGGAGGTGACAAAGGCTTGTGTGTCGTCATGTCGTGTGTTGAGCAAACAAAGTTAGAGTGAATGATTGCTGCTAAAGGTACTTTCCAAAAGTGACTGCATCACAGGTGGCAGTTGTTTTTTTATGAGAGATTCCGCCTTGATAAATCAATTTGGCACATCTACCCAATGGATGATCTCCGACCTATTTGATTGAATCATCTGGATTATTTCACTCAAAGTAACCCTTAGTATTCATGGAGATGTCACATATCCTCCAATACACCTCGTACAAGGGACCTCAAACAGTTTTGATGTATCGCTTCCCGGCCGTGTCAATATTTTGTCATCCTCCACCGATGATGCATGCGATGTCCAAGAGGTAAAAACATCGTTCTTTCACAAACCATCTAACGTTGACAGATCACCCTTCCACTTCACCTCTTCCCAATAACTTGGGATGTCCCCCCCAGCCCCCTCAGGGTCCTCAGTACTACATTATAGCGACGGAAGGGCTGCCATGCCTGACCCTGTACCGGGGACTACGGGATCATACCTTTTTCATCCCTACTCCATTATTTTAACTAAATTCAGAAAGACCTGGTACATAAAAAAAAAGCTGTTGGGAAATCTACTAATGAAGTATTTTGTATTTACTGATATTTATTAAGATATCTTAAAGTATTTACTCTGAGTTTAATTTGTTTTAATATTTTCTGAACAATTAATTTATATATATATAAAGGTTTTTTTTGCACCGTGTCTTACTAACCGTACGGGCTATATGTCTATATACTAATTACATTAATGGTCTAGGGATTAGGAATGGTTGATTGAAAGGACGTGCACCCACATTTGCGTGGAGGAAGAGTGTAAAACCATTTAAGTATAATCAACCTCAGTGCACCCTACCAGGATCAAAACTCTATCTCCCCATCTTGGGCAGTTTAGTCCAACGCGAGATTAGCGCGTTAGAAAACGCGGCCACCGACGCGGGTTATTTAATTTAACACTGAAATATGGATAATTTCCTTAAGATACGAGCTATAAAAAAAACACACATAAGAGTGTATTAAAAAAAAAATTAACATTTATATCTAAGTATGAAAGAAGATGCTGTTGAGTTGAGTTATTAAATTTTCTAACATAAGACTTATCATTTTGTTTCTTGACAAAGTAGCATAATGTTTTAAAATAATGAGTACGATATTTATCATGGATGCGTTGTTTCATAAAATATCTTATAACAAATAACTGTCTAGACTATAGTGCAATGATGCAAGATGATTAATTGCCAACTCAAATGAAGTCTGTTAGGATTATTTTAATAGTTAATGGTTCTCTTGGCAACAACATCAATCAATATTACCATCAACTAAAAATACGGATCTTAATATCCCAAATAAAGTTTGAACCAAGATATAATGCAATTTTTATAAGAATGGCATTATCTGGCAGCTAGAAATTCATACGACCCATTCGGGCTACACGCTTGTGTACTAATTACGCGGATAGTTTTAGGTAATCAGGAAAGTTATATTTAGAGGAAGTGTATCAGCGTTTGCTTGGAGGGAGATTATAAAACCATACATAAAATATTTCTACAGTAGAAACGTAGTTTATTTTGTTCACGGGGTGATATTAACATTTCTTGAATTTCTTTAAAGGGCTAATTGGAATTTAGTGACGACTTTTTCTCTTCATTTAAAAAGTTTGTCATTTAATTCCGCTCAGATCATGACAGATATTCAACAAATTTTGGTATCACCATGGGAAGAAAATTAAACTCTTCATTACTAATGGAGCAATATTTTAATTATTTTGGTTAAAAAACTGTTTTGCTATCTGAACTACAAGAACACTAACATTTTCTCGCGTCCGTTTCACTCCCATCTTAAGAACCAGACACGAGTTCCCATATTACAAATAAATAAGGAATATGGAAATTAAATGTCCCTAGATTAGATTGTATGACCAAAAGTGGTATTATATATATTTTTTATCACCACGTCTTACTACCTGTTGTAGGTGACCTAGTGGTCTAGGGGTTAAGGTGTCAGACTTGTATGCTGCGGGTCCGGGGTTCAATCCTAGGTCCCAGCAAATATTTATCTGATTATCAAACCCTTCCTTCACCTCTGACAAGACGTGTATTAATCTCAACTTGTAAATGTGAGGAATGCCAGGCCTCCACCGTGGTTCGAATTCCACGTTAAACTGTAGGTCCTCCATTTCATCTCACAATCACACTACTATTACACATTAGCGTAAGTGTGTATAACCCGAACGGGTAGTAAGGCGCGATGCTAATAATATTAACCATTGAATCCGGTGCTACTGCAGAGAAAAACTAAATGTATCGTTCCATTATTTATTAGTTAAGTTATTATTTTTATCTTTAAATAGTTTTTAAACGTATTTTTTTATATAAATCATCTACAACTTTGGCTATTTGGTCACGAAAATAGCCTGTAGGAATCTTCCTGTCAGAATGTAGATTAAAAAATTTCGTGGTAGCATATGTTTATCTAGAATAGGAAACAAGAAAAAGGTAAAATTTAAAAGCAAGTCAATTTTTTCAAGGCGCAAATACTAAAGCGACTGTGTAGACTTGTCATAAGAAGAGGGTAGTGGTTATCAGCATAAAAACAAGAGCACTCTCAGGGTGAACTTCTCATTTTATACCCGCTCTCTGTTTCGTACATTGGTATCAGAGTGATAGTGTTTAGACCGCTTTGGTGCGTCAAGTTAAGAAGCAACCCGCTTCGCAAAATAGCTTCGAAATCTCCAAGTAGGAATTGTCGTCAAGTTAGTTCAAATTGAGAATAGTTTGAAGTAATAATACGCGCCACACACAAACACAAAATTAGAACAGATATATATTTCTAATACCATTTTGAATAGTTCTCAATTTTTCCACGGTCCATTGAAGTATGTATTATATAAACGTAATGTTTCGATTAAATTTTTTAATTAATAATAAATATATTAAAGTGGGGATTAATAATAGAATACAGTTGATAAATAAATACTATTACTCTGTTTGTAGGCTATTAACATGTCACCTGTTGAGAAACATGGTTTCTCATCTTACACAATGAGAAGAAGTTTAGGGTATTCGAAAACTAAGTGCTTGGAAAAATATCTGAACCAAAAAAAGATGAAGATAGGGGAGAGTGGAGCAGGTTACATGTTGATGAGTTACATAACCTTTATGAATCACAAGACATTGTTGATATAATCAAATCTCGCATTTTACTGTGGGCAGGACATGCAGCGTGAATGGAAGAAATTAGAACCGTGTTCAGGGTATTGACTGGTAAACCCAATGGGAAGACCTAGACGCAGATGGGAGTATAACATTAGAATATACCTGAGATAGAGGGTGTAATGAGGAGGAATGGATAGAACTAGCTCAAGATAAGGATAGGTGGCGCAAATTTGTAAGTAAGGCAATACATTTTCAATTTTCTAATGTCATAGAGAACAGAATTAAGTAAATTGGAAATTATCCTTACTCCGATAATTCTAAGAAATTAATAATTTTCTTCTCAGTATATATGCTCAACCAGTTATATCCAGTTTTAGTCAAAATTATTTGTTATTGTTTGGATTACCTCAAAATTGGTCTAAATTCCTATATATACTAATTGTATGACTATAATTTATTAACAGAGCACCGTAAGATTAAATCGTTGAATTAATCAATTAGCTCGTGCTTAAAATGTTTTACTGGAACTATAATATAATTTACAACCTAATGACTTGCTCTACAGAGCAGAATCTACGAGAATTAATACGGGGTTTATTGAGTATTAAATTGTAATAAAATGGCATGCACCTTTTGAGTGCATTATTTTATCACACAATCATTAAATATTTGTACGTCTTATTGAAAATACTACCATTTATTAACATATTAACTAAAGTGACTTATCTTAAGTCAAAAATTAATTAAAAATAAGGTACAAAAATACCATCACATTGTCAGTGCTTCGTAACATTTAGATAATATCAATGTTACATAACAAACACGTGCGTCTTCACTGTGTTGTAAGCCTAAGTCAGCCCGCCAAATGCAAAACAGTCTGTAATAATATAACAAATATATTATTATCAGCTCAACTTGTATTTAGTTACATATTAATGTTTTAAACTAAACAAAACAATAGGAATAAGGACACTTTCTAACGGCTGTACCCTGATTGCAAACAGGGCAGAATTTGCCCTAATTGCGAAAACACCCAAAAATGTTATGGCCACCTAAATATTCAATGTCCAGATTGTGAAAAAAGTTAAAGAATTACTTACGGGACGTGAGGGTGGTGACGTTGGTGGAAGGGGCTACTGGTAGTACCCACCTGCAACTGGGGCTTTCCTCTTGACCAAGCTAAGCCTAGCCTAACTTAGCTTAACCTAACCTAACATAACATAACATAACATAACATAACCTATCCTAGCCAATCCTAACCTAACCTAGAAATACTCGTGTATGTAATTTAGTTAAATTAATACTGACGAGACTAAAAGAACGTGTGACTGCTAGGACCACGTGGGCTGCCCCTATTATTAAATTAGGGGTGTGATATCATAAAAAAAAATGGTGTGTTCGCAATCAGGACTGTTTGGAATCAGGAGGCCACCCTTTCGAACTGTAAGAAGGATTGAAACTACATGATGTTTCGCTCGATTGTTGGCCCCTGGGTTTCCCTTATTACCTTTAAACTAATGGAAGTAATTTATGTATGAGAAACACTCAGTGTCCGAGAGTGAGTGACACATCCTGTAGTTCATTGGGAGCTGGGTGGCATTGCGTGAGTACGGGAGTACGCTCTTGCAACAGCCATTAGTTCTATGTAGAGTTAGACCACCGAGTTAAACATACAGAAGGATTGTTGGGCAGAAGGATTGACTTAGGCCAGTTACTCTGTTTAGACCTGACCAATTATTATAACTGACTACATCACATTTTTTACTACAGTTAATATTAAAATTCACCAAAACTCGAGGACAGCTATATTTTAAAGCTCCCTCCGAACATCCTTCTCCTCAATTAAGCCAGCCTGACAACTTTCCCACGGGGGATTAGGAGGACGGGTAGCGACAACATATCATTTTAACAAAACACACAGATTTAAATATTCACACAATATAAAAATGAGTGATATGTTTAAGCTCAAAGTTAAATGGAACACAAAATAAATGGTACAGTGCACCGCACAGACTTTCTCCCGCTTTTAACTTAAAATAGACATTTACTAAAAACTCGTAAGATTTATCAAATGAAACAATAGGGCTATAGTATATACATTGTTGCAGAAACACTACACCAAAGATCATAAAAGAAATAATACAAGCTGTTACGCTATGGTATTAAGAACTAGGATCACTGTTACAGACAAATTTGAGAAAGACCATCTTTGTCCACCAAAGAGTATAAGAATCAAATTCATTTTCAAACACCTGAATTTAAAAGTACATATATTTGCTTATAGCTCAGAAATTATTGGTTTTTATAAAAATATATTTCAAATAAAATATTTTTATCTCTAATAATAGATCAATTTTACAATGTTAAGCTAATTCGTATCTCAAACAATTGCAGAGAAATGATGAAAACTGTAAAACTTTCCCCATGTCAAGTTCCCACAAAGTCATTTTAATGAGAAAATGAGAGTTTCCGTCTTGTTTATAGTGAAAAACGCCGTCTGGATATAAAATTTAATCAAAATCCTTAGAGCGAATTTCGTTAAAATCAATTTTCCTATTTTTTTCCCCTTCAGTAAAGTACCCTTAAAACTAGGGTCAGATATTTAATTCAAAAATTCCCTCGTGGTGGACTTTATTAAAACATTAAGCTTTAGCCTAATCGGTAATGGGTAAAATCTTTTCAGCTCTAGACAGAGATAAAGATAAATGGCATTGCTAAAACCACATTTTTAGTTTCAAGGGGTCATGAAAGGTAGACATTTATCCAAATACTGCATTAAATCTTTTTGTCGATTACAATACTTTCTCTCAAGAGTGTTGAGAAAAAGAGAAATCTTTAAGGTAATTGAAATAATTGTATTTATTTATGGAAGGAAGTTCAATAAGAAACATGATGTATATTTTAAAATATATGGTACTACACAATCGTACAAAGTTTCTAATAGAGGTAGTATTATAGCTTAAAAGAAAATTTTCAAAAATAGGTATTCAGTAAACTATATTGAATAAAGTTTTCCTCAGAAAAACAAACAAAGTCTTGTTAATCATAATAAACACTCTTTATATGCATATTAACAAATTATTTGACCATTCAAAAATAAATATTACATTTAAAAAATGCAGCTATTTGTAGACAATTTTCATAATATTTTAAATAATGAAAATATATTCCTATTTATCATGAAAAGCCATATTCAGATACCCATTTTGAACTGAATCTTTTCAAAAAATTTCAAATTTTCATCAGTTAACTTTCCTTAAATTAATTTACTTTATAACAACCAACAAAGAGTATTATTATTATTTGTCATTTAAAGTATTCTGCAAATTCTAATTTTAAACAAAATAAATACACTTATATTAAAAATTTTAACTAAAAAAAGTCATTAGAGAACTTAATCTTCTGGTTTGGGCTAAATAAAGTTGTTACTTTCATTGATCTATCTCAGCCTAACTTATGGCTCGGACAAATATGCAAGTGGCAGAAATACGAACGAGACTAGTAGTAACATTCAATATACAGCCAGTCCCTGTGATGACTGGAGTGAAGGTGTTACTTGTAGGGTCAGTTGGTGTATGAACGATACTAGTAGTAACATTCAATATACAGCCAGTCCCTGTGATGACTGGAGTGAAGGTGTTGCTTGTAGGGTCAGTTGGTGTATGAACGATACTAGTAGTAACATTCAATATACAGCCAGTCCCTGTGATGAATGGAGTGAAGGTGTCACTTGTAGGGTCAGTTGGTGTATGAACGATACTAGTAGTAACATTCAATATACAGCCAGTCCCTGTGATGAATGGAGTGAAGGTGTCACTTGTAGGGTCAGTTGGTGTATGAACGATACTAGTAGTAACATTCAATATACAGCCAGTCCCTGTGATGAATGGAGTGAAGGTATCACTTGTAGGGTCAGTTGGTGTATGAACGATACTAGTAGTAACATTCAATATACAGCCAGTCCCTGTGATGAATGGAGTGAAGGTATCACTTGTAGGGTCAGTTGGTGTATGAACGATACTAGTAGTAACATTCAATATACAGCCAGTCCCTGTGATGAATGGAGTGAAGGTATCACTTGTAGGGTCAGTTGGTGTATGAACGATACTAGTAGTAACATTCAATATACAGCCAGTCCCTGTGATGAATGGAGTGAAGGTGTCACTTGTAGGGTCAGTTGGTGTATGAACGATACTAGTAGTAACATTCAATATACAGCCAGTCCCTGTGATGAATGGAGTGAAGGTATCACTTGTAGGGTCAGTTGGTGTATGAACGATACTAGTAGTAACATTCAATATACAGCCAGTCCCTGTGATGAATGGAGTGAAGGTGTCACTTGTAGGGTCAGTTGGTGTATGAACGATACTAGTAGTAACATTCAATATACAGCCAGTCCCTGTGATGAATGGAGTGAAGGTATCACTTGTAGGGTCAGTTGGTGTATGAACGATACTAGTAGTAACATTCAATATACAGCCAGTCCCTGTGATGAATGGAGTGAAGGTGTCACTTGTAGGGTCAGTTGGTGTATGAACGATACTAGTAGTAACATTCAATATACAGCCAGTCCCTGTGATGAATGGAGTGAAGGTATCACTTGTAGGGTCAGTTGGTGTATGAACGATACTAGTAGTAACATTCAATATACAGCCAGTCCCTGTGATGAATGGAGTGAAGGCATCACTTGTAGGGTCAGTTGGTGTATGAACGATACTAGTAGTAACATTCAATATACAGCCAGTCCCTGTGATGACTGGAGTGAAGGTGTCGCTTGTAGGGTCAGTTGGTGTATGAGCGATACTAGTAGTAACATTCAATATACAGCCAGTCCCTGTGATGACTGAAGTGAAGGAGTCCGCTGGTGGCTTCACAGACTGATGTGCAATAAATAGTACCTTCTGGCTCAGTGAGGAAAACAGTGGTAAAATACATCACCCCTCATTTCCCTAGTACGTCTCTTAAGCGCTGCCTATATTTTACAGTTGATGGTGGAACTATCCAACCAACCTTCGGGTTGAGTACTATGCATATATGCAGACATACAGACATACAGACATACATACATTCAGAAATACAGACATACAGACATTGCATTCATTGCATTACATTTTGAACCAAATCGTTACAGCAATTCTTAAAATTTCTAATAATGTTCATGTTTATTTGGTAAAGATTAATAATAATAATAATAATAATAATAATTGAAATTAAGGTTATATCGTCGTGTTAATTATTTTTTTATTCCTCATCTCACTAAAAATTATTCCATATAAAACCGTAAAATTTCACAAACTTTCCAATAGTATGAAGAAAAATAAACCATCTTTAATACAAATAAGACTTGAAGATAGTGAAAAATCACCGAAACATGTCGTAGTCATAGAAGAAAAACTAAAACGAAATAAAATGTGGAGAAGGGAATAAAAATAATAAACAAGACGATATAACCTTACTATAAATTCTTAAAATGTTCTAATTTAAAAAAAAATGGTCATCTGTAGACTACCCTCAAACGAATTTCCCCCC
Source organism: Timema monikensis (assembly GCA_902151445.1). Taxonomy (NCBI): domain Eukaryota; kingdom Metazoa; phylum Arthropoda; class Insecta; order Phasmatodea; family Timematidae; genus Timema; species Timema monikensis. The sequence continues at coordinate 108,214 of CABFVZ010000921.1, forward strand.
GAAATATTATACAGTCTTTTCCTTCAAAAAGTTGGAATTTAAAAAAAAAATCACTCTTCAATAAACTACCCTTAATTTTAGTGTTAGGGTCAAAATAAAACGTACCGAGATATCGCCCTATAACATCAAAGTATAAAATTTGAACAAAATTCATCAACCGTTTCAGATCCGTGGACAAGGACAAACAGACTTGAAGACAGACAGAATTGTGAAATCCACATTTTTGGGTTCAAACGCACACAAAACATACAGATTCATCATAATTTATAGGTAGAAAATGTTCTCGATTGCTCTTAATATTAGAAAGTAAAAAAAAAAGTTCTAAGCCGTTCGTACATTTAAAAATATTACGCTGTAGCACAGAGTTCCATTGCAACCAAATTGCCATTTTTATCATTTGGGTCGACTTTTAAAAAATAGCCCATCTCAGAGTCAGTCCAAAGTTAAATAATTGCTTTGTTAGCTACTACATTGCATCATCCCCCAAAACCATTTGAAATCTCTAAAAACCTTCCCTCTATAATTTACAAAAAAAAAAAAAACTAAAACTAATTGAAGTTCAAATAGATTACCTCAAAAGTAAAACGCTCAGCAATATATAAGCATTTCCTACTTTGCAGGGGTAACCTTTATCCATCAATTCCAAAGATTTTTTTTTTTCTGTTCTGGACATTTTGTTAGTAGAGGGCTGAGTGGGAGTGAGGTTAATTAATAAGTGGTGCAAAACAACGCCATTGAGAGGCGTTGTTTGAAGACCACATCGCAACCATTCATGGAACAGCAAGATAGGGAAGTGATACTGATAAGGTATATACTGTATTATTTCCAGAATGAGTAGTCGAGGCTGTGTGTTCCTTAGTGGTGATATCTAGTACAGCACTGAGAGGGGTAGCATACGTTTGGAAAGTCCGCATTGTTTATGAAGTTGTTTGATATCTTTTTAAATAGTTCTCAACCACATGTAAGTGAAAATTATCAGCATGTTCATGAGCAATTAAATAGTTTACATTTTGAGTTTAAAGTTAAAAAAAAACAATGACACTTTACCTCAAAATGTGTACAGCTGGGATTAAAGAAAAAACGTTATTAACCTAGATCTATATTTCATCTTTCAAATAAAGTAATGTTTTGGTAGGGTAACAAAAGAAAATTCTAGGATAATGTAGAATTGTTTTGTAAAATTTTATGTTGTTGTCACCATTTTTTGTTTTAGTAAAACATTTTAATTGGTCAGAACTTTAGACTACATTTTGATGAAAACAATATTAAAAATATTAAACCACTTCATGAATAATCCGGGATTCATAAACGTTTCCAACTTTTCACAGTACTCTCCCGTATAACAACCTCAAGAACACTTTAAGCCAAAAATCTTCACAATATCTGTCATAGTTTTTTTTATAATGCTCAAAATCTATAATTAATATTAAATAACATAAACGCCTACAAATCCTCCTGTGTCCAATTTACTTCCATCTTATTGTTTGAATAACAAATATTGGTTATGATAAAAGTTTGTGTTTCTGTCTAAGTATAGTAATCAAAACGTTCGTGTTCTTGTGAACATCTAAATAGAAGAAAGCTTTAATGCAACTTACTCAACTCAGTAGAGTTGATAAAACTATATCATTCGTTTTTGGATATTCAAGACTTCCTAAGCGATGGAAAAAAAGTAAAATGCTCTGTAATACTTTGTCTGTGTTTGCCACCCTTTTATATTTAACTTGCAAAGTACTACCAGATTTTAACTAAACTTGGTACATAATATAGACCCCTAGTGGGGAAAGCTTTTCTTTATAATCATTATTATTCATGTCACGACTCCAATTCAACCCTTTCTAAGCTTATAAATAAGTAGTTTGGCGAGTGCAAACTATAGAGCCGAATGTTATGCTAATGTAATTCTTTTTTTTATGCGTTTTCAAAATATAATTTTAGCTCCTAACATAGAGGTAATCATCATTTCGTGATATTTTGGTTATCCCCTGCTTCGAAATAATGATACATAAAACAAACTGTTTGTAAAATTTGTGAATGCAGGAAGTATTTGCATACGAAGTTTGTTTTAAATACATTTATATAAACATTTTGAAAATTTCTGTTAATATTTTACATGATTTGTATCTGTTCAAAGATATTTTCTCCATACAGTGCTTTAACTATTTTGAAGCAAAGTGTATTAAACTACAATTACTGTAAAACCCTATAATCTAAAACTGAAACTTTATTTAAATTAAGCTCTGCATAGCTTTGGAATTAGGAGCCAAAATAATAAGATATGAAAGCAACAGTTATGTACTATATGGGTAATATTTTGCTTACAAGTAACCAGTTTGATTAATATCAGTTTATCTAGGTTTTCTACATTTGTGAACCAATTTAAAAATTGTTTTATTATCTCATTGGTTGGATATCTAACACAACGTCAAGTCGTGTAGTTTTGTTGGCCTTTTACGGGAAAATTAGGTTTAGAATCCTGGTCGGGTGTACTGAAGGTTTTTTTTACCAAATGGTTTTCCACTCCCCCTCAACGTAAATGCGGATACACTTAATCTAAAATTCAACCTTCTTCATCCCTAGCTCATTAGTACAAATGCATATAACCTAAATAGGTAGTAATACGTGGTGCTGGGAAAATAAAATGATGTTGTCAAACTAAGACTGCAGAAAACTTTACTTCTCTTCAATAAGTTTGCAAGCGTAATATTGTATCTAATTTCCTGGTTAATCGGTGGCTCTTTATAGCTAATCTCACAGCCAATTAACCTCGATACTACAGTAGATATAAGATTATGCTTGAATCATAACCCGCATACAATTTCTATATTCAACGCGTTTAACTTGACAACAACCCGCTTCGGTGGCCGCATGGCCTAAGGCGCTACATTCTCGGTAGACTAGACTGTCGATGACGGGGATATTGAAGTTCAAATCTCGATCAAGTCTATTCAGGGTGGTTTTTCAACAATTATTTTCCAATATCTATCCACGAAAATGTGGGAAGAGTGTGGTTTTAATAAATGGTTTTTCACTCTCCCTCCACGCAAATGCGAACACACCTCATCTATATATAGCCTTCTTGATCCCTAAAACTATTAGCGTAATCAGTATTTAAGTATACAAACCAAACGGGTAGTAAGACGCGGTGCTTAAAAAAAACTGAAAAATTTGACAATAGAAAAATTGAGATTAGTGAAATATATTTTACATTTTAAAATATGTATTTTCTAATTTCATTGTATTTTAATTTTAATATGATTAACCATTTTCCTAGGTCTAAATTCCACTTTTTCTTAATAAAGACAAAGTTACCAGCCCACGTTGTGACGTCTGGTTCAAGTTACGCCTTATTCGTAGGTTCAAACCTGTTCACAATAGAACTGCGCATAAAAAACACAATTTCCTTTAGAGAGTAGAATAAATGAAATATTACGCTCAAATTATATCAGTATGGATTTCAAAATATAAAGAATTCATTTCCTTTCTGAAGCATATAATAGTTCAAGAACCAAACCCTGATTAGGAGTGACGTTAGTTAAAGTATTGGATACAAATTTGGGTTCAATATATCGTACTCTGATTTTCATTTTTAACTTTCTCTCGATCCTTCGGAGAGAAATTGTTATTGCAAAAAAAAAAAAAAAAAAACACTGTT
>CABFVZ010000921.1:112776-129740 GCA_902151445.1 Timema monikensis
GTGATTGTGAGATGAAATGAAGGACCTACAGTTTAACGTGGAATCCGAACCACGGTGGAGGCCTGGCATTCCCCACATTCACAAGATGTCTTGTCAGAGGTGAAGGAAGGGTTTGGTAATCAGATAAATCTGTGCCGGGACCGAGGATTGAACCCCGGCCACCAGCACAGAAGTCTGACACCTTACCCCTAGACCACCAGGTCACCCTCCGGTTGTATAGAAATCACATCAAACCAACCTTCGGCTTGTTGAGTTAAGAAGAATTATTATAAAAATAATATTTTTTTCCTAGCAAAACTTATGAAGGGTTAGTTTAGTGGTACATATTTTATTTTTATTTTGTTTCAAACTTTAAGTCACTATAATATGAGAAAGTATGGACACTGCGTTCACACAGAAAAGGGTAGCAGTCCTACCGTGACGGACTACACTATGGCCCTATCTTATAAGCTAGGCCATAGTGGAACCATACAAGGTAAGACTGCTAACTTTCAAGGTAGATCAACGGTTCGTTAACTCCAGGGCTATTAATTACTTAATCTAAGGGGTTAGGGATAGTTAAGGGAGTTCAGTGATATTCATATGGGAAACCACCCCAGCCACCGAACCGGGATTCGAACTTTGAACTTGTTGTAACAAATAACTCAGCCTATTACGATACTGACGCATTTAATCGAGTGATAAACCAACATTAACGGTTTTTCTTGAGATAATAGAACACAATCTTGTCTAAAAATTGAATTCAAGACGTGTGCATTTTCACTAAATGCGTACTACGCAACCGTTTTCAAAATTTAGTGTATTTATTAAACCTTTAAAAAAATGTTTAAGAACTCACCAAAGTTGTTTCCACATCAGGATGACCATTTTTTACTCAGGCCAGTCCGAGCCGGAAACAATAATTCATCAGAATAATTTTAACATTCTTTATTTTTGTTAGTTTAATTAATAATCATAAATAAATAATGTGTTTACATTTTTGACAAGATGGTCAACTTCAAATACAATTAATATAAATTAAAAATATTTATGAACTCAAAAGTTTATATATAGATATAAATTTAACATACATTTTAAAATAATAATTTATCAAATGAATGATTTAAAAAAAATTCATCGTTCAATTCAATTTCGTTTTTAAAATCTTGACATGAACGAACACATTTGAATGTTGTCATAACCTTTGCCCACGTAGTCGATTCCTTGCAGAGATTAAAAAATACGGAATCTTGAAAAGATGATTTTTTTTTTTAATCCTGGGCGTTTACTGCCACGGAACCACATGTACATAAAAACCGGGATGAATGGTCAGCCTTCTCTACATCGAGCTTCACCAAACTCCTCCACGAATTCAAAAATAATATTTCCGTCCGACTTTAGTTAGCGAATCATCCCCTTGTCAGTGAACCATGGCCACAAACCCTTACAACCCTCCCCCCACCTACTGAGAGTCCAATATGGCGTCCCACTAGATCACAGTTAGCATCGCGGCGCAATAACTGCCGCAGACAAAAACAACATTAGCAGCGAAGGAGAGAACCCCCCTCCTTCCCCCCTTCCTTTCGCACTCCTGCCAACCCTACCTACTTCATGACCCACTCACCAATCATTACTTCTGTTTGGAAACTTTTTCAATGATACATATTTCAGAGAGAACAAAAAAATATATCGCGTTCGCTTAGTACTGTTATATATAGTGTTGGCCACCGTTATATTTTTGCTTTTTAACTTTGGTCACCATGTAGAGACATAAAATTCGATTACGAAAGTTGGATTTATTAGAGTAACGGAGAATTGGTAAGCCTGATTTAACAAAAAAAATGTTTATACTTTAAAATACTTTTATTTTATAAGGTGCCTAGCTACCTACGATAAAATATTTAGTTATTCAAAATAGTGAAGACAAAATTTAGATATTCTTTATAATTTTAAGGTGATAAGTAAATGATTATAATATTTATCTCTTATTTTCATCATTGAAAACGTTCTACAATATTATTTTACAGAAATGCGATCATTTTAAATTACCCTTTTGCAGTAGGTAGCTGACATATATTTTTAGGCTCAATAACTGCGTGGAAAACTTGATTCGTTGGTCGAATGATCTAAACTTTTAAGACAAGAAAAGTCTCACACAAGACTGGACTGCCAATGACGGAGAGATCGGGGTTCAAATACCGTTTATATATACTAAGGCTATCTCTCTCCATAGATGACACTTCACGAAAATGCAGGTACACTTTATCTTTATTAAACATTCCTCATTCCTAACACATTACCTCATATGCGTTTAACCCTAAAGGTTACTTGTATACTCAAATTACCACAAAATAGAATAGTAGGGGAGACCCTTCCATAGTGGTCCCCTAAGGAATAGTGGTCAGCTCTGTTTAGTTTGTGTGTTGGTGCGTGCGGCTTTCTAGCTGGCACTTTGGGAACTTAATCAGTTTACCTCCATATAGTCGCCATTTGGCTGCTGTTACAGTTACTAGATATTTGTTGCTGCTGTACAAATAAATATTGTTTCACAAGAATTTGATCTAATGTTGGTGAGCATGTTACTTTATATTTTATATTGTGTTTAAGATTATAGGTGAAATAATGTTTAAAAAATCCATATCACTCAGATTGTAATTACAAGATAGGTTATATTATTTTTATATCCCTCAGATTGTAACTATAAGATAGGTAGTATAATTTTTATATCACTCAGATTGTAACTATAAGATAGGTAATATTATTTGTATATCACTCAGATTATAATTATAAGAATGGTATATATCACTCAGATTGTAACTATACGATAGGTAATAATATTTAGTAGACACAACATAGCTACCTACTATATGATATTCCTTATATATATAGTAGACCACTCATGATTAAAAGAAAGTTTAGGCTGAAATATTTAAGTTAAATTGGTTTAGAGTCATTAAATATGTCTCGAAAGCGGTCCCGAAATACTACTCAACAAGCAATTTACACACAGGTATAACTTTACTCCACCCCCCAACTTTAGCCCTCCTACCCTCTTGGGGTAGAGTGGTCACTCTGTAGTCCTCAAATAATATAATTTAATAAAAAATTACACTCCCTTTTAACTCACAAAACTAAATTCTAAAAGATTTACAAAGTCATTTTGTATTCCCAGAAAAATCTTTTATATAATTTGATAAGGCAGTTTCCGGTAATAGAAATTACGAGAAAATGACTGAACATATTTTGACAAACGACTTTTCATTTTAAAGCTAAGGGCCTCATGATGCAGGGAAAAATAGTAGTTTCCAGCGAAAATCTGATTTTCACGGAGAATTCTTAGTTTTTCTTTCTTTGTTTACATCACCATGTAAATCCTGATTTTTGCACGAATATATATATAAGTAAATAAAATATTACTCTCAGGTTACAAATAACACAAATTCAACCCTTACCTTAGTGATTTTGTACAACAATTAGAAAGATTACATTATCTTTATTTGTAAATAAAATATTTCTCTATAGGTACAAATAATACAAATTCAACTCTTAATTTAGTGGTTTTGTACAACATATAGAAATATTATGGCAATTATTTGTATATCTATCCAACAAACTGAGGATATCAGGTGAAACATACTTTTTTATTTGAATTTTTTTTTTATCCTTCCTCTTCCTTGTCTTTAAATATTTGCCTCTCTCTGATACATTGTGAATGTGGGGAATGCCAGACCTCCACCGTGGTTCGGATTCCACGTTAAACTGTAGGTCCTCCAGTTCATCTCACAATCACCCTATAATTACACTTTAGCGTAAGTGCGTATAACCCGAACGGGTATTAAGACGTGGTGCTAATAATATTAATAATAATAATAATAATAATAATATATTGATACAGATTTTCCTTAAAAATAATATGTCTCTCTTAATGTGACCGTGAACATTTTGACCCGTATTTATTCATTATTTAGATTACCATTATTTGCTACTCTGTAAGTGATCACACGATTCTATATTGTAAACAAATGTTTAATATTATAATTATATTTAAAATAACACATCCATTCTAGTCCAGGACTACATATATATATATATATATAGCGTCTGGCAACAATATTAATAACAACTTAATCAAATAAGTTATTTTAAACGAAATTCAATCGCATTATTGTGGAGAGAGGGTGATATAATCACAGTGATAAATTCTATGTTGAAAACAAATACAGTGTATCTACCCAAGATTCGAATCTTGAGCTTTCTGTTACCGGCCAGCTAGCCTGTCGTAAGAGGGACGCCTTTGACCGTATAACCGCTGATGCGGTGTGTATGTGTAATGTAGATTATGGCTGGGTGCACAAAACAGTTACGCTCGTAAAACACTGTTAAACATATTAAATAAAAGTAATTAAATTTACATACGTGTTTATTTACAAAAGTCAAATAATCTTGGGATATTTTCCTAAAACTATAGAAAAAAATCCAAATTTGTATTTGTGACATTGTAATGTTATCGTTGTTAGGGTGGTATTACTATGTCACATTTCTTTATAAAATTCTTTGATTAAACAAATTATGCAACTTTGAAGAGCTATCAAAGATTTTTTTATAAAATAATGCATTATACATTTATTTGATAAAAGATTCACTTTATAAAACATGATCTAAAGTTTAAGGTTTTATCCAAGAAAATTCTGAAATTTGAAAGTTTAACTTAATAGGCAAATCATTTAAAAATTTAATTCTTCAATATGAAGTCACAACATCCGCACTTAGGCTATAGCAAAAGTTTTTTTTAATCTTAAATACCAAAGTATATTTGGTGAACAAATTATTTTAAACTTTCATGGTTCATCCATAAATAAATTTGACACGATTGGTGTCCATTTATGTAATCACATTTATTGGTCAAACTTTGAAGAAAATGTAATGTAACGAAATAACACACATTTCATCAAAGCTGCTGTCAATTATATTATATATTTTAGAAAATAAATCTGACTACATAATTCCACCCTTGGATAATTACGTGACTATATTTGAGTTCTATTAAAATTGCTTATTTTATCTTGATTTACCGATTTGTAAGGCTGGGCTTATACTCGTGCATAACGCAATCCTAATAGTAAATAATGTATCGCATACAGTGCACAATTCATAATAAAACATACATTGGTTTATAGTTAAACGTAGTGTATACAGTTTAATTAAATTAATAATTGTCATTTTATTAATATAAAATGAGCTAACCTCATTTTACTGCTAGATAATGTCTTTAAAAATACCTCAATAAAGGATTCATTCGCAAAAAAGAAAGTTAATAAAACTGTATTTTTTGAAACTTACATTAAACTAAATGTATTTATATTTATTTGGTTCCAATTTTGTTTAGCATCATGTCTTACTGCCAATTCGGGTTATATGCTTATGTACTAATTACACTAATGTGTTAGGGATTAGAAAGGGCGACTTTAGAGAAAGTATTCCCTCATTTGGTTAGAGGGAGGGTGGAAAACCATTTAGTAAAACCCAAACCCGATGCGCTAGATTGGGATCAAACACCGATATCCCAGTGTTCAGCAGTCTTAGTCTATTGTGAGAATAGCGCCTTAAACCGGTTGTGAACAATAAAATAGGTCAATTTTATTACTATGATGAATATTTAATAGATCTACTTCTCAATAAGAGTGAAAAAAGTAATATATCTCCTTTATTTTCAATCATATAGACAATCATAGTAATTGACGCTAAAACAAAGAAAATTTGTGAATAATTAACAATGGCTACCACAAGCGATTTCAAACATGAAGATGAATACAGAAGTTAATTATTTTCGTCTGCTTTTATAATGGCGTTTAAGTAGTTATATCATCTCCTCGCATTCTCATTGGCTGATACGTTTCTAGTCCAATGATTATCTATACTGCAATCAATGGATAACATATAAGTAGTTATAGTTAAATACTTTATGCATTGTACACTATTCACTATGTATCAATTAAAAACGCTATCAATGAAAATAATATATTTCAACTTCTTGCGCATCATGTGCTATATAATATATGCTATTAGTGATGCGTTATGCATGGATATAAGCCCAGCCTAAAGGGATAGCAACATCGTCAGTGCACTAGTAGTCGGGTAAATCCTTTGACAAGGTCTCATATGCCGCTACACTTGCATGTCTGCCATTTACTAACAGATCTGGAGGTTACAAGGCAAACAACACAAAACTAAACTAAGCATGGTAAGTAATTGAATGTGCTAGTTCAGTGCTTTCCAAACTTTCACCAGTCGGCGTACCCCCTGAAATATCTCGTGGGATACGCGTAACCACAATATGGCAAATACTGAGCTAGTCAACGCCACACAGCCGACATGATGTCACTTTAAAATTGTTTAAGTAAACTATACCTATTGAGCAATTTAAAACAAAAAACTAATTTTGCGATCATCATTCATAATATTTTACTATATTATTAGCTTTATATTATTTAGTTGAAAAATTACAACTGGACACGGGAATCGAACCCAAAACTTTGTCTTACTACGCCAACTCTAACCAGTAAGCTATCCAGGATTATTCCCGTGCCCAGTGTCATTATTCACTCATATTTTAAGGCAGAATCTGTGGTCGACGTGCGGAAATCGTCAGTTACTTATGATATCAGATAACGCAGCTTCGATTCGATAAGGCTTTATGCTGTCATTAGTACAATTGTACGAATGTACATATCATTATGGATTAAATAACAAAAAACTTTTATCTTTGATAATTACGGTTAAAGCCGCATATAAATATTACGGGATGATTTCTGGATAGCTCAGTGGTAAGAACGTTGGCGTACTAAGTCAAATTTTTTGGTTCAATTTCCACCGTGTCCAGGTGTAATTTTTAAATTTAAAGGATCTGATATTTAGAAGATGCTATAACCGTAATTATCAAATATAATAGCTTATTATATTAATAGTGCTTTTTATGTTAGTTATTAGTTTATGTACTAATTACGCTAGTGTGTTAAGGGCAAGGAAAGTTGAATTTAGAGTAAGTGTACCTGAATTTGCATGGATGAAGAGTGGTGGAAAACCATTTAAGTACAAACACATTCAGTACACCCAATTGGGATTCGAAACCCAATCTCCTCGTCATCAGCATTCTAGTATATTGCGAGAGTGACGCTTTAGACAAGGCGGTCATTGAAGCAGGTATTGTTAGAGTCGTTTCTATATAGATTTACAGCTTCATATCACATGACTTGATCTGTGCATATGTGAAAGTAGATCTAGCACGGTTGGGTAAACATGAAAATCGCTAATAATATAAAATGCACAATATAAAACAAAATTTCATTTAAAAAAATTGAAATTTTACTATAATAAACCAAGCTAAGAGTAAATACATGTTACAGTATGAAAATGGCCACCATTTTGAAAGGACGCCATTTTGAAATTGGCATCAAGAAATTTTAATATATCCACGCGCGCGCACACACACACGCGCGCGAATACATGCACACATACAGAAACAAGGGGAAAAAACGTGCCTTGCTTTCTTCACGAAGGAGAATAGGGTATGCTCAATGATCCCTGACTATCTACCAACGGTATCTTCTTTGTCTGTCCATTCGGCGATTACTGCCAAATGCGCGCAGCAATTTTAACTAAATTTCGCAGGGACATTCTTTGAGCGTAGGATGAATGACGTATGTATGCATGTTATGTTTTGTAATTTTAATTTAGGTTTATATTATAAGACTGACAATTTTTTTAGCACATGAACAATGGGTATTTTTTATTAAAAAAATATAATATTGAATAAAATATCCATTAGTTTTTTTGTCAAACTTGGTTCACCAAGAAAAATTATCATCTTCAAATCCAATTATATGTATTTGAGGTATTTAACGTGCACTTTATGAACCGAGTGATTATATCAGCACGTGATAGTTTCTATGAGTGAGAGCGAACCAGCTTACCAATTTGGCGGTAAAGATATTTCCTCATACCCTCCAGGAGTTTTTTTACATTCTAAAATCGACATGTTGCTGACGGCTTTACTTTCCACCTGGACGAAGTTGTGCTATAGATGTATATCACTCAAGGAAAATATATCGACCCCGGCTGGGTTTGGACCCATGAAAGTCGGGTCTTGAGGTGAGAACTTTACCCTAAGTCCACCGAGTTCGACGAAAAAATCCAAAGATAAATATGTACTAACGATTAGATCTTACATGATTCATAATATACTTAACATTTTTTTAAATGGAGGAAGCGAGTTCTATTGAATAAAGAACTACTATTTTATGTCATTCAAATAAATCACAATTATAAACAAAAAATTAAATTATTTTCTAAAAAGTATTAAAATGAATTAAATGTTGTTGAATAGCATGAGATATCCCAAACCTTTGAGGTGATTTTTTAAAATGTATAGAAGGTGAGGTGTAAGCAATTAGATTATCTCTGCTGAAGAAAGTGATGGGCAACGTTCTGAGGTTGGCCTGACATCCGGTAGAGTTCACCAGAGTGACATTATATTCAAAAAGTGAAAAATTATAGTATTTAGTTTGCTTTTATCTAGATAGTGGATATTTACTTTTTAATTAAAGTGTTAATTTTCAAGTTAAGAAATCGTCTAATTATTTTGGCCCCACTCTGTATATTCTGTTTGATGGCAGATAGATCGCTTTGCCTTGGAACGTTTTTGAACACAGAGGGAAAGTGAAAGAGAATCTGGAAAGGTTGGGGTGGCCCACGTACGACTATAAATCTGGCGACTGTGGGACATGGGCCTACTCCACTTCAAAATCCCTGCCTGCCCCAAGTATGAGAGAGTTTTGGCAAAAGGGGGGAGGGGTGGGAGGCACCAGGGCAGAGTTCAAAGTCTTCTGCAGCCCACGGTTAGTAAATATTTAATTGAAGTTACTTGACCATGACTGTTCAGTCAATATTTCTTCCACTTTCTTCATATTGTGAAGCAGTGTACGAAAGTAGAGTATATTTTTAAAAGGCCTTACACGCGTCTTGTTACAGGACTAGGATATAAGTATGAAGGAAATTTTAGAAAATAAACCCAGATTTTTATGTGAAGCCGTCTTTCAAATATAATGACGTTGATCGAAAGTCACTAAAATTTGGCACTGAACAAATATGTTTTTAATGATTTATTGGAAATAAATAAAAAGTTAATTTAAAATTTTATTAAAAGCTTATGGATTACTGTATATTTTATATTTACATTATTAACTAAATAGACAAATAATATAAATACAATAATTGTACAATTGCAATGACAACAAATACAATTATTATAATAGTTTTATTTCTGCAATCATTGTGGCAACAATAATTCCCAGTTTTCAACTAATAGGCTGGCTATGAAAATCAAGCTTTACAATTTATTTTTTAAATCAACTTCTGTTTTCTTAGCTCAATGTCTCACAACCTGTACAGGTTAAACGCACATATACTAATTACGCTAATTAGTTAGGGATAAGGAAGGTTGTGTTTGGAGGAAATGTACCCGAATTTGAGTGAAGGGAGAGTGGAAAGCCATTTTTTAACCCCCCCTTATTACACCCTATCTCGCTCAGGTTCTTTATAGTGTTATCCTCCCACCTACGTCTAGGGCTCCTTAATGGCTTTCTCCCACTGGGTTTGCCAGTCAATATCCTGAACATGGCTTTAGTTTCTTCCATCTACCCTGCATGCCCCGCCAACCGTAATCTATTAATGTCTTGTGGTGAGTACATGGTATGCATTGCATCATTTTATAACCTCCTCCCCTTTCCAGTAGCCTCATCCCTTTTCGGATCAAATATCTTCCTAAGCAACTTGTTTTCGAACACCTTAAATTTTCTTTCATCATATAAGGTTTCACATATTATATTTTATTTTTAATCCAACTCAAATACTTTTCTAGGATTGAAAAATCCATGAAATTAATTTCTTGTATCCAATATTTTGTGAATTTAAAGCAATGGTAGGTTCACGTACAAAGGTTTGGTTAGGTTTACCGGTGACTATAGGGTTGGGATTTAAATCCGGGATGACTGTGCTGAAGGATTATTTTACTATATATTTTTTCCATACTCACTTCACGCAAACGCGGGTATAATTCCATTTAATTTCTAGCTTTATTATTTGTATTTCATTAGTTTACGTATTCGAAATTATGTGTAGTACAGGTCCAAAACAACCAAATTAAACGATTGTTTTGTTGATTCCAATTTTTGGGTACTTAGCTTGCTATATTTTTTTACCATTCCAGATGCGTATTACTCAAAACTGTATCAATAACTCAAACGAATGAAATTTTGTTTAAAAAAAATTGCGTGATATTGATTGTAAACAAATTTCGGATAGAGGCATGCAAATAAATGTAATCAAAACTAAATAAGCATATTTTAAAAAATATGCTCTATTTTTAGTTACAATCCTGGTAAGTGTGTTTACAATATTAAGCTATTAGTAATATTTAAGTATTACTATATATATAATTATATTTTCACTCTCGTAGAGCACACGTAATTTTATTAGTATTATTAAAGAGAAATCCATGTTTTATTTTTCCAAATGTATTTGATCATTCCTAAACTGACATTATGCATTAATTTGACCAAAACTTTAAAATAAATTATTAGTGTGTAAACGATATCAGGACAATTACTAAAATTACCTCCTAGGTTGTTAATTTCTCAAATGTCTAGGGGTAAGGTGTCAGACTTCTATGCTGGCGGCCGGGGTTCAATCCTCGGTCCCGGCACAGATTTATCTGAATTCCAAACCCTTCCTTCACCTCTGACAAGATATCTTGTGAATGTGGGGAATGCCAGGCCTCCACCATGGTTCGGATTCCACGTTAAACTGTAGGTCCTTCATTTCATCTCACAGTCACCCTACCATTACAAATTAGCGTAAGTGCGTATAACCCGAACGGGTAGTAAGACGCGGTGCTAATAATAATAATAATTTCTCAAATACTTGTTTTTTTTACTGGTATATTACTCATTAGGTTTAGTAGTGCACCCTAAAAACATTAGGCTTAGAAGTAGATCATATAGTAATTAGGTTGAATTATAGATCCTATACTCATTAGGCTGAGTAATAGATCCTATACTCATTAGGCTGAGAGGTAGATAATATAGTCATTAGGTTGAGTAATAGATCATATACTCATTAGGCTGAGTAATAGATCCTATACTCATTAGGCTGAGTAATAGATCCTATACTCATTAGGCTGAGAGGTAGATCATATTGTCATTAGGTTGATTAATGGACCCTAAATTCATTAGGTTGAGTAAAATATTCTTTACTCATTAGGTTAAATATATAAGTTAAATTTAGTAGGGGTTCCTATACTCATTCGGTTGAATAGTGTATTAAATGAAACTTTAAGTCAAATTGAAGTTTAAAAAAATTTCACCAAATTAGAATATGATCTATTTAAATTAAAATAGTTTACAGACGCTTTTGTTTTTATGAGAGTAAGTAGCCATAATATACAACTAATAAAGTTTTCTAAACGGTTCAGTGCTGGTACATCCCACCATGCTTACTTAGTGTTTGTTAGTTTTAATCATATTCAGAAAGTATCAATTCTATTTATGAGAAAACTAAAGTAAAATAAAGTTGTACTTTCCAAATTAAAGTTAATATAAAAGATTTCTAAGTAATAAAAGTATAATGAACGTATCAAATACTTCTTTTATTCTTCTTAGTGACATAATACGGCACAAAACTACTAAAAACTTAATGTAATTTGAAAAAATAATGAGTTTTGTAGAGTGGAATCACAATGCAATTTGCATAGAGGAAGACTATAAAAACACATCGTATATCCGGTCTTAAATGATCTTCATTCTCTCAGGTAAAAGTCAGGTGCACTAACAGTGTTGCCCTGTCGAAGATGGGGGAAATCATGGTTCGATCCCAGTCGGGTGTAGTGAGGGTGGTTTTACTAAATAGTTTTCACTCTCTCCACTCAAATGTGGGTGCAATTCCTCTAGATTATATCTTTATAATCTCTCACACATTTGTGTAATCAGTACATAGGCGTAGACTCTGAATAGGTAGTAAGACGCGGTGCTAAAAATAATAATAATGTAGTCAGTTCTATTCGTTTCCAAAGTCTGTTTTAAGTTTTTGTTTTGGTTAATATTCTATAGCACCCAAATACCACGGAATAACAAGTTTAATAAGTTAAAAATTACAAAATGTAAACGTATAATACGTTGAATTTAGCCTCTTATTACAGTCAAATTCTCATAAAATGGTCCTTTTAGAAAATACAAACACACAAACTAGCGGTGAACGTTTATTAATTGTTACTATTTTATTAGTATTATCTTATAGACATTGATAATATCTATCAAAGTTGACACTTCAACTCACAAAACTTAACTTATGAATACATAAAAGTAGTTCTAGTAAGGTTTCTACCTTTTAAGTAGGGCTCTGTCATTGAAAATTGGAAAATAGTTCTGCCGATGTACACATCAAAGGACTATGAGGATCGTAATAAAACCCAAAACTTCATATAAAAGGCAATATAATAATTAAATTAATTTTAAGCCAAACATAATGCACTTCATCGAATTAAAAAAAGATCACTCTGTTGTAAAAAAAGTTGTTATAATACTCATGAACGTTACTAATGAAGGGCTATATTTTTAATTAATTATAGAGAGGTATTTGATACAGGTATGAGCGTACTAGAATAATACTAAAGTTATTATCATCTCTAAGCTTCTTTTGTTCACCAAGTTTTTTTTTGTTAACAAAGAGCAATTAGCCGCTGAGACAAAGCACAATTTAGTATGCGCTTAGGTTACAGGTTCAATTTAACTTGTTGTATGTAGAATTCTTGATGGGTTGCCTCTTAATTACTTCTCATTAACGTTGTATGCTCAGGTGCATAGCTACGCTAATCTTAGACCAGCAAATTATAATTAAATAACAAAGCAGCTATGTGATTTACATTTTATATTAAATAAGAATAAAATATGGTTGTTTTGTTCAGTGATATGATTTAGAGTTGGGATGAAAACTATTGCAAGTTAAAGTAACTATTTTTACAACTTTTAATCTTTTTACTAAACAATTTTTGTATGCATAATTAAAAAAGTATTGCCTCAGTACATACTTTTAGTTTAATTTTCAGCACGCATTGTGGAATTATACCGGGACATTATTTTTGTCTTTGCATTTAAAAAGTTTATGTCAAAATGCATTGTGTTAGTTACATACGTACTAAGAACAATTGAGATGAATATAACTTAGAAAATTAAACAAAACTATTACTCGGCCAGTAAGGTTTTAACCTTTCTCCTGCTGTCAAGGAATGTAAAACTCAGAAATAATTTACAAAACAATAATTTTACTGTTTGTTCTTTATGGTTGTGAAACATGATCTCTTACCTTACACGATGAAACAAAATTTAGGGTGTTCGAAAACAAAATGTTTAGGAAGATATTTGGTATTAAAGGGGATGATAATACTAGGGTGTGGAGAAGTTTATATTAGTGATGAGTTAAATAACCCTTAATCCATCACAAGATATTGTTAGGTTAGTCAAATCTCGTAGATTACGGTGGGCATCACATGCAGCGCGAGTAGGAGAATCTAGAACCACGTTCAGGGTATTTACTCGCAAACCCAATGGGAATAAATCATTGGGAAGACCTAAATGCAGATGGGAAGATAACATTAGAATGGAGGTGAAAGAGATAGGGTGGACTGGATAGAACTAGCTCAAGATAAGGATAGGGTGTGATAAGGTGGATTGGATAGAACTAGCTCAAGATAGGGATATGGTGTGATAAGGTGGATTGGGCAGGACTAGCTCAAGATAAGGATAGGGTGTGATAAGGTGGATTGGATAGAACTAGCTCAAGATAGAGATAGGGTATAATAAGGAGGATTAGATAGAACTAGCTCAAGATAAGGATAGGGTGTGATAAGGTGGATTGAATAGATCTAGCTCAAGATAAGGATAGGGTTTGATATGGTGGATTGGGCAGGACTAGCTCAAGATAAGGATAGGGTGTGATAAGGTGGATTGGATAGATCTAGCTCAAGATAGAGATAGAGTGTGATAAGGTGGATTGAATAGAACTAGCTCAAGATATAGAGTGTGATAAGGTGGATTGGATAGAACTAACTCAAGATAGATAAAAGGTGTAATGAGGGGGATTGGATAGAACTGGTTCAAGATAGGGATAGGTTGCGTACTTTTGTAAGGTCGACAATGAACTATTGAGTTACAAATGCCATAAAGTAAGTAAGAAAATTAAACTAAGTTTATACACTGAAGCAAATTTTATTTGACAATTTTTTTTTATATAAAAACTGCTAAATAACTGACTGACTTAAATTTCCTTCCATTCCACCTTGAGACAAGGCTATTATTATTCTTTGTGTGATGCAAGTGTAAGAAACATTGAATGGCTCGTTACACCCTTGTTTTGTTTTTTCATTGAATACAAAGGCTTCGGAACTGGAAGGTCGGAGGGGGTGGGTGGAGGTGTTAATGTCCAGAGAAAATCGAAAACGCACAAGGAACAGCCTCATATCAAAAGCGAACAGGGGGAAAAAAAAACTTCATAACGTGGCAACATGATAAACATATATTGTAAAGAAACCGCTTACTTTTTTTTAAACACCACGCCTTACTTTCCTTTACAGTTATACGGTTATGTACTAATTGTGCTAATAGTATCAGGGATTAAAAAGGTTATATTTAGAAGAAATGTACCCACATTTAGATAAAGAATGGAAAACAATTTTGGAAAAACCACCCTCAGTACACCTGACAGAAATCCTAACCTTTATTTCCCCGTCATTGGTGGTCTAGTAGTCTATTGCGAGGGTAGCGCTTTAGACCACCATGCAGACACCGAAGCAGCTGCAGTTAATGATAGATAGTATAGATAGAAATAAAATGACACCAATAATATAGTAAAACTTTATCAATGTTGACCACAAAAAGCTTGTAATTTTTAACTAGTTTTCTTATAAAAGTTGAATTGTATGTATCCGTCGTTAACTATGCAAGGTTGAAAGCTTACCTTCCATTATTCCATCATGGTAGGGTAATAGTGTAATCAGTCAAGGATTGTCTGCTACCGTTCATGGTTTACCGTTCACCTTGAAAGGTAAGAAGCTTATCTTGATGGTTTATGCTACAGCTTATATATAATAGGCCATAGCGTAACAGGTCACGGTAAGAATTCTACACTTAAGGTTAAACGAAGAGTACGTATTTAAACAATCTAAAGGTCACAAACTTAAACGAATTGACCCCAATATGTTTGTATTCACTTCATCTATTATTAGAATAAGATTCTAATGGATTTCATTAATGACATACCGGTCGTTTAGTTGCTATACACTTTTTTTTTAACAAACGAATTTCAAAAAATCATTCTTTTAAACCCACTTCCGTGGCCGCATGGTCTAAGGCGTCACTCTCACAATAAACTAGATATCCAATGATGGGGAGATCGGGGTTTGATACTGGTTGTATGTACTGAGGGTGGATAGTTTCCTAACTAGTTTTCAACTCTCCCTCCACGAAAATGCAGCTACACTTCCTTCAAATTCAACCTTCCTCATTCCTAACATATCATAGTAATTTAGTTCACAAGCGTATAACCCGAATGGGTAGTAAGGCGTGGTGCTAAAAAAACCAATTATCCCTAATTTTATCTCATCGATATAATTTGTGTTTTATGATGTATGACCGATCATTTCACTTTTGTACTCATAATCACATACAATAATTCGTATGATTTCTATAAATGTTGGAATTCACCTATTTAAGAAATTTAAAAATTACCATTTTATTGATACTTAAAATACAGACCTTAATTTGAAATTTGCCTAATAGTTTAATTTATTTAAAAAAAACTCCATGGTGTGAAGCTAGCAGCGAGTTATACCGACCGAGCAACCGCTGCCGTTAGCAATGGTAGTACCAACATTTGCAGATAGAGGGTGTCGTGTAATCAGCACAACTAGCCCACTAGGAATTAATTTTAGTTTTCTAAACTGGAACTGGTACTTATTTGTTCAAGTAACTCCTAATTTGTTCTCACGAGGCTGAAGTTGATCCCGTTCCAGACCCACTACTTCACAGATAAATTTTTGAAGCACCGAGGATCAAACCTAGTACCTCTGGATCTGTAGCCAGGAACTCTGATCACTAGACCACAGAGGTGATTTTTAGACTAATTTTTATATTTAAAAATTATAATATATTCTCAAACTTGTTTATTAAATCATTTTTCAACTAATAATAATCATAATAATATTTAGCACCGCGTCTTACTACCCGTTCGGGTTATACGCTTTAAGTACTAATTACGCTAATGGATTAGGAAAACGGGAAGGTTGAATTAGAGGAAGTGAACCCGAATTTGCGTGGAGGGAGAGTGGAAAACCGTTTAGGAAAAACCACCCCCAGTTCACCCGACCGAGATTCGAACCTCGATCACCCCGTCCTCAGCATTCGAGCTCAACACGACAAGCGCGTTAGCAAACTACGCCACCGAGGCGGGTTTTTCAACTAATAATGTGCCGTATTGTATTGTAGGTAACCTCAGTTGGTTTATATGAGAATGTTCGTGTAAGATATGTCTAACAAAATCTATTACTTCTGTTAAAAGTGTGTTTTATTACGCACTTGACAAGTTTGTTATTGTTGGTTTACGAGTCATTCTGACTAGCCAACTTGGAGCCACTAAAACCACTAGACTAGTTTTTAGTTTTTAAGAACCTTCCTATATAGATTGCACACATCCTTGTGTGAACTATGAAATTTGCAGCAGCGTCGCTACATGTTTTCTGTTTCACTCTTGTTTAACAAGCCCTTTCTCTCCTACCCTCAAGCACTGAGTAAAACAGGAAGGCAGGCAACTCACTCGACCGGCTCTGTTGTGTCAAGAGAGAACCTTAGAATTATTTCCTCCCCCCCCCCCCCAACCCAACC
>CABFVZ010000921.1:130118-164185 GCA_902151445.1 Timema monikensis
ATATATATATATATATATATATATATATATATATATATTTCAATTCAATTTTTTTTAAATTTTCGTTAAGTTAGAAATTATAATTGAAAATAGTTTGGTTACAAAATATTATTTTGTATAAATATATCTAAATTTAAAGAATTAAATCCTCACTAGTATATTTGGACGAAAAAAAAAATCAATATTTGGTCCATAAGGGTCAATACTTCGATTTAAAATTTCAACTTCCGGTTAGAATTTTCGACATTTTATTAGGTTTTGCACATATTATTATCATCGCATTTTTAATAAATTCCTCATCTATAAATTTCCACCAATAAAAAAGGCAAATATTGACTATTTATTGTAAATTAATAGAGATAGATTATTGCTATACAAACATTTCCCCTAAGAGGTTAAAGAAAAAAGCACATAACCTTTTTTTCAGAGGCCACTTATCTAATTACTCTCTGGAATTAAAGAATAATTGCGTTAAAACTTAAGTAGTGTCTCTGTACAACTAAAGCTCACAAAGTTGTATTAATATATTTGTCATTAACTCCAAAACTACTGGTTTTATAAAGATATATTTCAAATAAAAGTTTTTTATTTTAATAGTACTCTTATTACAATTTGGCAATGATAAGTTATTTAATATCACAAAGAGTTGCGGAGATAAGAAAACTTCCGCTTCCGTAAAGTACCCTAAAAGTCATTTTCATAGGAAAATGAAAATAGTTATTATGTTTATAATCTTAATTATCGCCTAGATACAAATTTTAATCAAAATCGTTATAGCTGATTTATAGAAAATTGATTTTTCCTCTTTCCACCTTTTATTAAACTAATCTTAATTTTAGGGTTAAACAGACACACATATAGATGGAATTGCATAAAACCACTTTTTAGAGTTCGGGGGTCATGAGACGTCAACATCCATCAACATTTCAGGTTAGATTTTTTTTACGGTCGCAATATTTTACCTTTTGTGTTCAAAAAGTTAAAAAATATATATATTTGCGTATAGCTTGAAAGTCATTGGTATTATAAAACTATGCTTCGGATAAAATATTTTTATTATAAATAGATATACATATTTGTAATGATAAGTAATTTCATATCTCAAATATTTTCGGAGATATGATAAAAAATTATAATTTACGCATCATACCGGAGCCCTTAAAGTCATTTTGCTTGAATATTGATAGTAGTCATTTTGTTTGGAATATTTATAAATGTTTATAAATTAAATTTAATTAAAATCGTTAAAGCCGATTTTGAGAACATCGACATTTTCTCTTTTTGCACTTAAATAAACTACCCTTAATTTTAGGGGAAGATATCCAATTCAAAAAGCCTTCGGGGCAACCCTATTACAACCCTAGGTACCAAGTTTTAGCCTAATCGGTAAAATAGTTTAGGCTCTAGTTGGAGGGATAAACAAACAAACGGACGGAAATTCAAAAACAAATTTTTCAGATACAGCGGAGTTCATGAAACGTCGAGATTCATCAAAATCTCAAGTTCGATTTTACAATACTACCTGTAAGATAGCGAGAAAGTAAAATAAATGGTACGGAACTCCGCAAGGACTTTCTCGCTCTATTGTTTAAAATGGAGATATTTACTCAAAACTCGTAATATATGTGAAACGAAATAATATACACTAGAAAACCTAAGCATAAATTGCACTATACTTATGTAAAACTTTTTTTTAATCCCAGATTTAAATTTTGTAATTTTGTTTTTAAAGAATTAATGTCGTCATTTGTATGTTTTGACTGATAAAAAAGATCAATGTTGGGTCCACAAGGATCAACACTTCGTATTAAAATTTCAACTTTCGGTTAAAATTTTCGACATTTTATTAGGTGTTGCATATCTTCATGCCATTGAATTGCTATTAAATTCCTCATTTATAAATTTTGACCAATAAAAAATGTAAATATAGACTATTGAGTCTAAAATGGATATAGATCATTGTTGTACAAACAATTCTCTTAAGAGGTTTAAAGAAAAAAACTTTTAGAGGCTTACTTATATTTAATTACTCTATGGCATTGGAGAATTATTGCGTTAAAGTTTAAGTCGTATATTTTTACAACTAAAGCTCACAAAATTGTATTAATATATTTGCCAATATCTCAGAAACTGTTGGATTTATAAAAATATATTTCATAAAGAAGTTTTTTTTATTTTTAATGGTACTACAATTTTGCAATGAAAAGTTATTTAGTATCTCAAATAGTTGTGGAGATACGGAACTTTCTGTTTCTGTCGATTTTGAGAAAATAGAATTTTTTTCTTTTCGCCCTTTCTTAAACTACTCTTAATTTTAAGTTTAAACAGACACACAGATGCCATTGAAAAGACCACATTTAGGGTTTAGGGGGTCTTGAGACGTCGACATCCATCAACATTTCAAGTTAGATTTTCTTTTGCGGTCGCAATACTTTTACCCTTTGTATTCGAAAAGTTAAAAAAAATATATATATTTAAGTATAGCTTGAAAGTTATTGGTTTTATAAAAATATACTTCTTATAAAATATTTGTATTATAAAGAGACCTACATATTTGTAACGAAAAGTAATTTCATATCTCAAATAGTTTAGGAGATATTATATATAAAAAAAGGTAATTTACGCATCAGAATGGATCCCTTAAAGCCATTTTGTTTGGAATATTTATAAATGTTTAGAAATAAAATCTAATCAAAATCGTTGAGCCGATTTTGAGAAAACTGACTTTTTCTCTTTTTGCCCTTCAGTAAACTACCCTTAATTTTAGGGTTAGATTTCCAATTCCAAAAACCCCTCGGGGCAACCATATGAAAACTCTAGATATAAATTTGTAGCCCGATCGGTAAAATAGTTTAGGCTCTAGTTGGAGGTACAGACAGACAGACGGAAATTCAAAAACAACTTTTTTGGATTCGGTGGGTCATGAAACGTCAAGATTCACCAAAATCTTGAGTTCGATTTTTTTGATGATCACAATACTTTCTCTACCTGTAAGAAAGTAAAAAGCGACAAAAGGGTATGGACTTATTTTTGAAAAGTATATCATTATCTTATTGAGTGAATAAATCTTAGGTTTGTTTTTCAGGTATAAATCATAAAGTTAATTTTGTAAATAAAATTTATCTTTAATAATCCTGTTATTGATTCAAATTTGAAATATGGACTGTGAATCTATTTTTATAAATTTAAAATCTTACTACAGATTTTAAAATAATAGCTACGTTCAATAGAAATGTTATTTATAATGTATGTGGGATTGTATTGTTTTACGTAATATATTATTATTATTTTTATTTTTACTTTTATTTTTACTTTTACTTTTATTTTTATTTTTATTTTTATTTTTATTATTATTTTTATTATTATTATTATTATTATTATTAATATTAGCACCGCGTCTTACTAGCCGTTCGGGTTATAAGCACTTACGCTAATGTGTAATGGTAGGGTGATTGTGAGATGAAATGGAGGACCTTCAACTTAACGTGGGGTCCGAACCACGGTGGAGGTCTGGTATTCCACACATTCACAAGTTATGATTAATACACGTCTTGTCAGAGGTGAAGGAAGGGTTTGGTAATCAGATAAATCTGTGTCGGGAACGAGGATTGAACCCCGGACCCCGAGAACAAAAGTCCGACAGCATATCCCGCTTCCACTAGGTCACCAATATGTTACCAAATAATTAATTATTATAGTATTCTATAAAAAGTTGATATAAAATTAAATCTTGAGTTTAATTTTTGTTTAACCTACATACAGTTTTTTAAAAACGTTTTATTTTGTATACCTGAAAAGTAATATTGTACAATTAAAAAATAAAACAATATTCCGACTATTATCTTAGTTAATTATTCTTCTTTGTAATGGGGAGGTTTAGGGTAGAATGTTGCAGTGGGGGCATATTTTTTCTAAAAATAAATTCTCAATTCCTAGCTCTTAGATTGCACCATTAACATCCTCAGTTTTAAACATACTAGTAAATAGTTGTGGCTACAATTTTCAAAAATAGTTTATCTGTTAACTACCATCATATTATTTTTCTTTAGATAAACACAAATTCTTTTGATAACTATATGAAACAGTCTTCATATTTAAATCTCAAATAAAATATTGTTAAGGTATTTTTAAATTTAAACTGTCAATAGTTATTCAATGGTATGCAATGGTAAACTTGTGTTCTTTTTTGTTTTATTTTTTAGAAATACGAAAATACATCCTAATTTAGCTAGCATTTAAAACGCTCCCCAGACATCAAAACTAAACAGAATCGTTAAAGCAGCTATAGAATTTTTTTTAATTTTTGAAAATCAGTCATCAGTAAAGTATCTTTAATTTTAGGGCTAGAATAAAAATCACGATTCGGCGTTGACGTATGGTCATATATTATCTGACTATTAAGTTTGAACGAAATCTATCAAACTGATTCTCTTGTGGACAGAATTAGAAAAGGAATATACAGAATATCCAAATCAACTTTTATTTAGTTCGTGGACACATTAAACTTGAAGACCCATCATAATCACGGTCTCAACATTTTCTCTATTTGAGAAAGTATTTTTTTTTAATTATATCTATATTAAACGAAAACAAAAAGTTTTGTTTCTAATTAATATTCAGATTTAAAATTTAACAAGAAAAAGATTATTTGAGCAACAGCTCTCCTTAATTAAATAACAATGTTGAATATCTTTAAATTAATGTGTACTCATTGATCTTAAAAAACGTTTTACTGAAAACAGGCATAATTGGGTAATGATAGAAATAAATTTGTTGCTAGTGTTAAATATTAACAATCTTAAGTTGTACAATTTAAGAAAATAAAATGAAGTGGGTGAATTGAATTAACTGCGTAAGTATTTTGTGGGGAAAAGAATAAAAAATTAAAAAGTGTGAAATTCACCTTTTTAATATTTCCAATTCAATCTCGAGTTTTGACCTCTCCAGTCAGATTAATACGTAATAATGATTAAATAATAGTTATGGTATTTACTAATATTTAATTCTTATACGCATTTCAAACTTCAAGTAAAAAGGTTTTAAAAAAATTTCGTATACAAAGTAGCCCAAGATAACTTAATAAAATGAATTAGGTCTTATATAATCCATTTTTAAATTATAGGGCCTTTTAAATATACAAACATATTCCCTAATGTCAAAAATGCTAACATATTGATTATATTTATTAAAATTAACGCTGACTTGACGTATTAATACGTGAAAGTAGATTTAGTAACTTTTATATCGGTCAGAAAGTACCTTCCCTTTGAAAAGTGAACTGTATTAAGGGTAGGCAATGCAAAAGAATCAGAGGTTCGTTACTCGAATTATTCTACTATTCGATTAGTACTTAACTTACACAACTATCCCACCATGGGTTCAATCCTACTTAAAAACAAACATTAAAACTTAATAATGTTAAGCTATTTTCGAATTTCAGCCGAGTTTACTGAAAGTGGTTTTTTATAAGTATTTTCCCACCCATCCCCATGCAAAATAAATCCCAGTAGTTACTATAATCTTACTCTGAGCTATACCTTCCTCATCCCTATCACATTAATCTATTTAAATTATAGTGACTATTTGTTCTGGTAATGGTAGACTTTTGTACCTCCGTTCAAAAAATGTTAAGTGCATTATATTAATAACCAGGCCCCTTCCCCGTAAAAAAATATTGCAAAGAATCCTGTAAAACAAAGCTTCAAATCATCCATCGTGTCAATATAAAAACAAAACATTTTTTACTTTTTTTTAAAATACAGTCCTACTATCACTGTATAGCCCCCTCCCTCTTTTTATCATCCCTCCTATTTTCATCTCATTCCTCTTTCCTCACCCCCAAAATTTTCAAAATAAAATATAACCTATGTTACTCGCTGATAATGTAGCTTTATATTGGTGAAAGAATTTTTAAAATCGGTCCAGTAGTCTTTGAGTTTATCCATTACAAACAAAAAAACAAAAAATCAAATCTTTCCTCTTTATAATATTAGTATAGATGATGTTATGTTATCATCGTTACTACAGTCTTTAAGATTGCTCTTTCGATTTACAGTTTAAATATCTCCTATCAGTTCTTCTTGGATTTTAAGTGAATATAATGATTTCAAAAGTTCACGAATTATAAAAGGTTAAACTTTATATTTTATTCTTTTGACATACCTTTGTCAAGGTAAAGGATTTAATGTATAGGAGTGAAATTTAGTATAACTAGACAATCTTTATGAGGTGTAAACAGGGAAATATTTCTAATATTAATGATACAATAATATTAATATTTGATAATGTACACTCCATATGAATATATATTTATACTAAATTTCAGCCCCATACATTAGATCCTTCACTTTAATTCGTTCATTCTTAGCCCAGTAGTGGAAATATTATCCAGTACTAATGTACCGTTCTCCAGGGGACGCCCGAATGTACTTATCGTACATCCCATACATGGAAGTTCTTTTCATGTCCCGATAAGATGTAATGATGGTGATAGTATGCCTAACTAACCAAACCCTGGTGACCATTGGAGTAGCTCCTCTTTTGGGAAAAATACCCAAGGTATCAGTCAGGAAGTGAATCCAGGACCTCTAGGTTCATAACCAGATGCACTAACCACTACACCACAGGACCTGTTGTGAACTGTGATGATTTGAAATAATTGAATCACTATTATTATTAGTATTATTATACACTTGATAAAATTGTGCAATATAATTTTTACTGTTGAATGACTTTAAGATATCAGCTTCGTAACAGATATAAATTTTAAAAAATCGCCCAAAGTGCTCGATCTATTGCTTAGAATGTTAAATACAAATAACTTGGCATGAGTTAACTAAACACTTTTTGAGCGGCCACTATCTTAAAATTGATAACCAGATTGCTAAAACATATACAAACGTCGTTTGGCCTAAGTTAAAAGAATTTGTCTGCCATATTTCGTTAAAACTATTGGTCCACGCGTTCGAAAGTATTTGCGGAACAAAAAGAAAGGCAGAATAAATTCCGAATGGTATAATTAGTATATGAACTTGTTCGGCGGAGTCATTAAAATACATCAAATGATACACAGCTTGCTAAAATTATTTGGAAAAGGACAAACTTCTTTCGAACTTTCTCAAAAAAAAATAAAAAAAATTTTTTTTAATAAAATTGGAAGAATAGATACTTGATACCTTCCTTCTAAGGAAATCTAGCAAGTCAAATATTCCAATGCAAATACACTAAACATTATTCACATTTCGCAGAAAGTCAAACATCCAATCATGTTTGTATGTCTCCCCCATTTTGCTTGACAACACGAGCAAAGTCCAAACATTTACATTCGGCCCCGGGACGCGAATAAATTGCAGCCATGACTTCAGAGTCTGTAAACAACGCAATCCAACATAGGTACACTTAATATCCACCGCGTTATACAATTTCCAAATTAATGATTGGTATTACCTGCTGTAACGGAATACCTACCAATATTGCTGAACATTATTAACTGGATTTATTTTCAAATAAGGGGACAGTGGGTTGGGGGTGGCGTAGGAGGGTAACGATTAAATATAATAGGAGAATGATATTCCATTTGGAGATTATAAATTAAATTATATATATACCATACAAACTCTCAGTTTATAAATATGTTTATCAAGTGTAAACATGTTTTCCTGACACTTTAGCTCAATCGGTAGCATATTTGTCCACTGAATTTAAGGCTAGAGTTTCGAATGATGTACCATAATTTTTTTTTTTAAGATTTAAAGTCTGTGAATATTTTCAGAAAAAGGTGGAAGAATCACGTGCTGGTCAAACAACATTTATAGAATTGAGCATCAAATGTCCATACAAAACTGTAAACAAAAATAGTAGGCTATTAGAAATAAGTTTTAACGTTAAGTCTCAATATTTATGCTACTAAACCTCTTAAAATATATAGATTAACATTATCATAAGAAACTTTCAAATTGTAAGACTGCCCATGGGCTGAAATGTATAGGGTATGAATAAATAAACACCAGATGCGATTCCTGGCATGGTCGAAATATTCCATGCTGGTAACTTCTGTGCTCGGGGTCCGGCGTTCAACCCTCAGTCCCGGCACAGATTTATCTGATCACCAAACCCTTCCTTCACCTCTGACAACACGTGTACTAATCAAAACTTGTGAATGTGTGGAATGCCAAGCCTCCACCGTGGTTCAGATCCTACGTTAAAACTGTAGGTCCTCCATTTCATCCCACAATAACCCTACCATCACACATTATCATAAGGGCGTACAACCCGAACGGATAGTAAGATGCGGTAATAATAATAATAATAATAATAATAATAATAATAATTTCATGTAGAAAGAATAAATCACTAAACATTACAGGTAGAAATTACCATGATGGAAACTTTGGAGTTGATAAAAGATGTATCTTCAAAATCAAAAAATTCAATCAAGTCTAATTATTTATGTTATAAGTTCAGAAACACACAGAATATTTGTATTAATTGAAAGAAGCTAAAGGATCAAATTTAAGACAAGGCCTCTTTTTAACGACGTTAGTGGTTTTATCATCAGTAGCGAGCAGTTACAGGTTGATGTTTGAACTATCGCGGGAACACACCACACATAGTTGTCCATGTGAGAAACACTTGCCCTGGACATCAAACACCTGCCACCTTCAGAGTTTGTCTCTACGCTGTGTTTATGGAGATCGCATGGCAAACCTTGACGGTAAATTGCATGCTTTTGAACTGGAAGGGTAGGTCTGGTGGAATTATGGGTATTATTGGTATCAATACCTCCATATCCCATAGTGCGACCTTTCATCAAAGTCACCTCTATGATCAAGTTTTGCCGACTGCAGACATGTAAGTGGATCCCACTACACAGTTTAGATGGGTTCAAATTAAGCAGCAAATTGATGAGTGCTCAAATTTTAGTTGAAGATCGTGGATGGGTTAAGACTAATGGACTAAGGGAATTAATAAAATTAAATAGGATAGTGCTTATGGACATATAATTGCGAGATGGCAATTCGAACTGGTATAAAATGCAGTCACAAATTTTACTGTCCAAGTCATTTTTGTAGCTATAACAGTTTGCGTTGCTCTTGGAACCAGGAAATAAGCTTGTTTTGCAGAATACTTACATCGGGATGGATAAAATGGACTAATTCCTGTATTTCCTTGGCCACGACGCATATCTAATATATATTCAAGGACACTTTGATTTAATACTTTGCAAAGACTCCATCGCATAGTTTTAGCAATATATTTGCAAATAAGTCTATTGTTTTTTCCTTCGCACAGGTGAATGCACATGTTGATCGACAAGGACAGTTTTACATCGTCTGGGAATATGTAGAATCTTTTCAGGCAGGCGTTGTTGACCTCGTCGGCTCTAGTGACTCTTGGAATTACCGGTAGAGTTTGTCGGAAGTCTCTGAGAACAATACGGTACCACCTTCAATGAGCACATGGTTCTTTCTGAGATCTCTGAGCTATATCTATATATAATTGAGGTCTTATGTGACAATGTAGTCTAATTCCATTTTACAAGCTTTTTTTTTTGTAGTTATTTTTATGTGAAACTTTGCTTTGATATGTTGCCGACGGCACATTGGTCGTTAGAAAAATACAAATATAATTTAAATGTAACATTCGCTGTTCTTCCCCATTCTAACAAAGTAGCTGCTATACGCGATGAATCCACTACAAAGGGAACACATCCCTCAAACCTGAGTTTGGCCAAGAATAAATTAGCTATAAAAGTTATTTTCTTCGCCCTCGGGTGCATCGTAAAAGAACACATTTACTACTGGATCTCGAATACTCTACAATACCTTTATGTATACGCTAGTAGAGTTTTGTTAATTTTCAAAGTTTGTAACATATATGGCCGGTCGTTTGTCGTCTCGCTCAAATAGTCTTTATATAATATAAATCTGTATAAATTTTTGGGTAGAAGAAGGTTCAAGGGGAATGCCAGGCCTCCACCGTGGTTCGGATTCCACGTTAAACTGTAGGTCCTTCATTTCATCTCACAATCACCCTACCATTAACACATTAGCGTAAGTGCGTATAACCCGAACGGGTAGTAAGACGCGGTGCTAAAAATAATAATAAGAAGAAGAAGGTTCAAGACATTCACGCTCTTGTCTGAGAGAGTCCACTCAAATCTGCATTCAAAATATCTTCCTTGAATTCCAAATTGAATACCATTATTGCTCTGTTCTGATTCTACTTTCACTATCTTACTACAAGCGTTTCCTTTAGCCGAACCAAAGTGCGAGAGGGTCTGTTACTTGAAAAATATAAATAATATGATGTAGAGCAAATCTCCGAGTGAATAAGAAGAGTGACACGAAGCAGCATTTTTAAAATAGAGTGTTGCTCCAGTGTGAGTCATCCTCTTAAGCGTCCCAGTGCTTTGTAAACTAATTGGTAGGATACGTGCATTACGTCGTTCACGGTACGTAAGTTTTCAAATTAAGTTGGACCTTTAACGACTTGGAGCCACATTTTCAAATTTAAAAAAAACTCTATTATATATATACACACCACTATAAAGCCACATGGCTGACTCACTCACTGACATTAATGTTTACTCACTTCCAGATGAGCTAGAAACTTGAAATTGGCAAACTTATAGCTTCTAGCCTGTAACCGACGGGAAAATTCCAAAAAGTGTAAAAAATTGAATTTAACCCACGAAAAAATTCAAAATGGTGGAGCAACTTTAAAGCCGGTGCGGACCTTTCTTTGGAGGCCTCTTGTGGCTAAACGGTAAGACCTATCAAAAAACGGATTGCAACAGAGCTAGATTTTTTATTTTAGGTAAATTTTGCACATTTCCCACACGCATTTTAAAATTTTCTGACACACTTATAGAACAGCTAGAATCATAAAATTGTAAAAATAAATCAACGTTCAAAACAACGCTGGAATTACATTAGTTTACACACTCACTGGGGGTTTAAGGTGGAGCCCACAATGAGCAAAGCGAGTATTTATATAGAGCTTCATCAAATAATTTTTAATTTGTTCAAAATATAAGTCTTGAACGAGTAATGTTTTGGATTGACTTTTAACTTCTTTACTTTAGACCCTCCCTAAGAAGAATTTCTGTGTGCGCCTCTGCGTGTACCATATGATTAATTACACTCGCATATAGTTGTGGGTCGATGTTTGGAAAGAACAAGTTCAAATGAACACATGCTGAAATCAAATGTTTTATTAATGAACTCAATTCTGGCTGTTTTATTGAGAATGAATGATTATTTAATTTAAATTTCGTTGCCATCTAGTTATAGAAAAACACTAATCCAAACAATTATGAATATTTAAGTTTAGTTAATTAATTATAAATAAAAATGTATTTAAAGAAGGATTGAATGTTATACATTAAAACTGTAACGATCCATTTAATGTAAATGCAGATAGGTTGTTTAAGGCGAGATTTAAACGCCCTTTTTACTCCAGTTATTAATAAATATATAAATCATATACAACTATATAGTTTCAAATAATATTATGTATATATATTTACATGATACAAAAAATATCACAGCGATGTCCTGGTAGTATAAGGCGTTGACGACAGTGCATTACATTTAGTTAGCGTTGACGAGAAGGTTAGAGATTCGATCCCGGTCATGGACGATTAAAGATAGTTTTCCACATTACATTTCCTATCCTCTCTGCGCTAATACGGGTAATTTCAAAATCCTAATATACTCCCATTTCACATAGACATGTTGTTTAAGGTGGGGGATTTAGGGGGCGCGAGAAAGGTTAATGTTTTTGCAGAATATATAGCAAAATATTTTTTAGCCTAAATAAATAAAATACTGCTCCATTATAAACAGAGTTTAATTTTCTTCGAGTGGTGATATCAACAGTTCTTGAATATCTTTCAAGAGTGTATTTTTCTCTATTTAAAGTTTGTCCTCTAATGCCGTTATGCTGAGGAAATATATTCAAGCACTTGATATCACCATGTGAAGAAAATTAGACTATGTTTCTAAAAAGAATTGTAACTTTTCTCGTTCCTTATATTCCCACCATAAAATTATTATCCTAAACAATCTATATATTTATATATATAATTTTTAGATACATATAATATAGATATATCCCTTGAAACATAAATTATTTTATTAATGTAAATACACACGCACACTATTATACTAAACATATTTTTAGAAGTAAAAGTATTTATTAGGTAGAATTCAATATCTATATCAATAAGGAACGTGGATAAATGCCTCTCAAGTTCTGGTCGAGTGTATTGAGGATTATGTATTCTAAATAGTTAATCATTATTATTATTAGCACCGCGTCTTACTACCCGTTCGGGTTATACGCACTTACGCTAATGTGTAATGGTAGGGTGATTGTGAGATGAAATGAAGGACCTACAGTTTAACGTGGAATCCGAACCACGGTGGAGACCTGGCATTCCTCACATTCACAAGATGTCTTGTCAGAGGTGTAGGAAGGGTTTGGTAATCAGATAAATCTGTGCCGGGACCGAGGATTGAACCCCGGCCGCCAGCATAGAAGTCTGACACCTTACCCCTAGACCACCAGGTTAAATTAAATAGTTAATCAAATTCCTTTCATGCAAATCTGGGTACATTTCCTCTAAATTATACCTGGCTCATCCTTACCATAATGAACATGCGTATAACCCAAACGTAATACGGTTCAACACATAAATGGTAGGAATATGCGATGAAAAAAAATTACAAAAAAATAAATTAATCGAAGGGTGCGCTTGACAGACTCGCTCATTTATTTATCTAATTATACTTATAGCTCGTAGTATGTGTGAAATAAAAAATATACATTGTTACAGAACTATAATGGCAAAAAGAGCATTGGCGTGTATAAAGACAGTTCGCCAAAAAACACTCTTTTGTATTCAGGGGATCATAAAACGTCAATATCTACCAAAATTTCGAATAAGACTTTTTTAAGATCACAATACTCTCTCTACCAAAGGGTTGCAATAGAGTAAAAATACTTAAGAAAGAAGGTTACCCTAATGTCACTAACACCACTCAAAAATAATCAAATTGACATGTGCTGTATTTAGGCGATTAGATCTCTAAGCGTTGTACTTTTATGCATTCATTTTTTTTTATATTCTCAAAATATAATTTCCTTTCGACTAAACAGTGAAAATCATAACCGAAGAGAGTTCTTTTTGGTATTACACGTATTCGCTTTTATTCACGATACGACGATCTAATCGGAAATCTGTAAAATGATTTTTTTTTCAATAACTCGCTGAAAGGTTATATTGATTAAATATATAATTTTGGAAAATGTGAATTTGGAGAGAAAGGTTGAGATTGTTAATGTGTACGACTAAATCTATGCATATTCTATTTATATTCTAAATACATACTATCCTTGAAAGTTATTTTTAGTGGTATTCTGTCATTATGGTACTAATGAGTTATTTTAAAAAGAGTTAAAATATAATGATCAGTAAAATGGACGTTAATATTAGTTTATATCTAAAGATAAGAAAAGCCTCAACCACCAATTACATTTATTAATTAAATCCCTCAAATATCAAAATAAACAATTATTTCCAAATAACCTAAAATCTTGATACATGGAATCCTAGATAGTTCACAGTTAGAGGATTGACTCGCCAAGCAGAGAGCTATGGGTTCTATTCCCGTGTCCAGCTGTCATTTTTAAAATTTACAAACATGATCGGGAATGTAAGAAGTTTATGAAAAAATCTTACGTCAAGAGAATTAGGATGTTGTGACACATTTTTATGTACACAGGGTTGGTTAATTTGTTAATGGAGGTTACAGTGGAAGCTACAAATGGAATAGCAAGTCAAATATTTGGATATGTGAAGCAGATAATCGAGTATGTGGACTGTAATAAGTATGTATAGATGACGACAATGGCACTAGGTAGGAATAAATTAACGATTGATCTCAAACCAGTTGAGAGACTGATGACCTGAGAAAAAAAAGACAAGTATTGTACATTCCAATTTTCAAAAGAAATAACCACATCTGATGA
This sequence comes from Timema monikensis, assembly GCA_902151445.1. Lineage (NCBI taxonomy): Eukaryota > Metazoa > Arthropoda > Insecta > Phasmatodea > Timematidae > Timema > Timema monikensis. Next base: position 144,156 of record CABFVZ010000921.1, read on the forward strand.
ATAGAAAGTTAATGTCCAGTATATTACGAGTGACACCTTATACAAAGAATGTGAAAACTTACTTACAGGAGATTAAAAAAATGGCGGGTCAAAGACTTTTATTCATTAATTTTTCTTCAAATTAAAGAATAATAAACACATATAATATAATTAGATGAATAAGTTTAAATACATTGAAAATATATAACAATCATAAATACCCCAGTGGCTTAGTATATTTTTAAGTTTGTTCAGAAGATTTATGTGATGGGTGTGATACGAGTGAAACTGTGAGAAGGTGGTGCTCAAGAGAAAAGACAGAGCTTCTGAAGATTTGTGTGATGAGTGTGATATGAGTGAAACTGTGAGAAGGTGATTTTCAAGAGATAAGACAGATGCTATGAAGATTTATGTGATGGGTGTGATATGAGTGAAACTGCGAGAAGGTGATTCTCAAGAGGAAAGACAGATGCTATGAAGATTTATGTGATGGGTGTGATATGAGTGAAACTGCGAGAAGGTGATTCTCAAGAGGAAAGACAGATGCTATGAAGATTTATGTGATGGGTGTGATATGAGTGAAACTGCGAGAAGGTGATTCTCAAGAGAAAAGACAGATGCTCATTCCTCATCAGTAAGTCGGTTTACTCGTAATTAGATCACTTTTCCTACGTTTCGTGGTTGAGAACAATAGTCCGTTTAGATAAAAGGATGCAAATATTGAATTACATTTTTGGGCGTGATTTACAAAGTTTTTTGAAATGTTGAGCTTATCATGGTTTTATAAACATCAAACTTTGCTGTATTTGAAAAGGTATGTTACACAACGCCACACATTTAGATTGTATAAACCGTAGACCGGATTATTATTATTAATATTATTATCACCGCATCTTACTACCCCTTCGGGTTATATGCTTTAAGTACTAATTACGCTAATGGATTAGGAATTGGGAAGGTTGAATTAGAGGAAGTGAACCCGCATTTGCCTGGAGGAAGAGTGGAAAACCATTTAAGAAAAACCACCCCAGTTCACCCGACCGAGATTCGAACCTTGATCTCCCCATCCTCAGCAGTCGAATTCAACACGTCTAGCGCGTTAGCCAACTACGCCACCGAGAATGGGTCGTGGGCTGGATTGAACACACTAGCAGGCCGTATCTAGCCTGCGGGCCGCAGTTTGTCCATCCCTGCCTTAGACAATGCGGCCACCGAAGAGGGTAAAGAAAAGGTTGAAATAATTTTATAAACAAATATTAAGTTTATATTTACTTAAAATTATTAGAATAGTCTTCTAGAACAACGATTCATAGCCAGGGTCCAAAAAAAGGTTTTTTAGGGGGGGGGGGCCTCTGAAAAATAATTTAAAATGTTATTTGCTTATTACTGAAGTCAATTATCTTAAATTTTACGTTTTGGAAGAAAGAATTCGATGATCGTAAGCTTGTAAGTACAGTATAATCTCGATTTTCCGGGATAATGGAGGGAAAGGAAAGCCCGTATAATAGAAATCACGGATAGTACATATAATCCTCATCTGTTTACCATCACCATTAAAAATTGTCTGCCCTTTGTTTTTACTTATTTATGTGAAAAAGAATTTTCCACAATGATAAATTTTAAAATGAAGCAGTGGAATCGACTCCTGCATGCGAATAGCATTAAGTAATATAATTGAAACAAGAATAGACAAATTAGTGGAAAGTGTTCAACAGCATAGGTCCCATTAAATACACTTAGGTAAGTTAATTTAGTTATTATTATTTGTTTTTCACTATAATCAGTAAATAAAGCCACTATTTTAGAATAAATCTTCATTAATATTATTATTTAGCACCGCATCTTACTACTCGTTCGGGTTATACGCTTCTTCATTAATAATATGTTAGTAAAAAGTGGGGGCTGCAAAAATATTTTAGAATATTTAGGGGGTGGCGACCAATAAAAGGTTAAGAACCATTGTTCTACAAGCTTTTAAAAAAATTCAAGACCTAATTCAATTATTATTACTGAGAGCTATTACATTCACCAAAATGTTCATTAAACGTGTTGTAAACACCTTACTAAATTAACAGGATGGAAATACCTCGTGTCACTTCAGTAACAATAAAACTTGGTGATAAAAGTTAAAAGCTGAAGCTTCCAAAGTGCAAGCAAGCCCTGATTACAATAGGCTTGCCTTGTCATCAAGGGAGGTGGTTGGAAAAAAGGTGTTTTAAACGAGACTCTTTAATTTGTTTTTGCATCAAAGTGGAAGTAATTTTGCTGCTGGTCTACTATCCAAAAGAGATTAAGCTTACATTTTATTTTGTTTGATGTAAAACAAAGGGAGGAAGGTCAAGATAAAACATTGTCCATGTTGGCAATATGTATTTATTAACAACGAACTAACTTTAACAAATTTCCTCATTATGTAAAAAAAAAACCAATTATTTATAACTTGTACTTGGCGGTGTTCTTGACATTCATAAATATGGGAACGTTGCCTAAGCACCTTATGCACTGTATTTTACAAGATAGCAAGTCATTGAACATTTTATTATTATTATTATTATTATTATTATTATTATTATTATTATTATTATTAGCACCGCGTCTTACTACCCGTTCAGGTTATACGCACTTACGCTAATGTGTAATGGTAGGGTGATTGTGAGATGAAATGAAGGACCTACAGTTTAACGTGGAATCCGAACCACGGTGGAGGCCTGGAATTCCCCACATTCACAAGATGCATTGTCAGAGGTGAAGGAAGGGTTTGGTAATCAGATAAATTTGTGCCGGGACAGAGGATCGAACCCCGGCCGCCAGCACAGAAGTCCAACACCTTACCCCTAGACCAACAGGTCACCTCATTGAACATTTAAAACTATAAATTACACTTAAGATATAATATAATAATATTTTAGCACCGCGTCTTACTACCCGTTCGGGTTATACACTTTAAGTACTAATTACGTTAATGTATTTAGGAATTGAGAAGGTTGAATTAGAGGATGTGAACCCGCATTTTCGTGGAAGGAGAGTGGAAAACCATTTAGGAAAAGCCACCCCCAGTTCACCCGACCGAGATTCGAACCTTGATCTCCTTGTCCTCATCAGTTGAGCTCAACACGACAAGCGCGTTAGCCAACTACGCCACCGAGGCGGGTTACACTTAAGAGGAAATAATAATAATAATATTATCTGAAGTTATTTTATTTTTACAACATTTAGACAAGGTATGAGACTAATGTGGAGTGGAGGAGGCTACATAATGATGAGTTGTATACCATGTACTCACCACAAGACATAGTTAGGATAATTAAGTCTCGTAAATTACGCTGGGCAGGACATGCAGCGTGAATGGGAGATTCTAGAACAGTGCTCAAAGCATTGAATGGCAAACCCAATGGGAAAAAACGATTGGGAAGACTTAGACGTAAATTGGAGGATAAGGTTAGAATGGACCTGAAAGAAAAAGTGTAATGAATTTGAATGGATAGAACCAGCTCAAGATAGGGATAGGGTGTAATGAGGTGGACTGGATAGAACTAGCTCTAGATAGGGATAGGGTGTAATGAGGTGAACTGTATGGGACTAGTAAAAAATAAGTGGTACAGAACTCCACACGTACTTTCTCGCTCTATTGTTTAAAAATGGAGATATTTATCCAAAACTCGTAATATATGTGAAACGAAGTAATATACACTAGCAAACCCAAGCATAAATTGTGCTATATTTACGTAAGGCCATTTTTGACTCCAGGTTTTAAATTTTATAATTTTATTTTTAAATAATAATTAATGTCCGACTTTGTATATTTGGACCAATAAAAAAGATCGATATTGGGTCCACAAGGGTCAACACTTCGAACTAAAATTTGATTTCTGGTTAAAATGTTCTACATTTTATTAGGTGGTGCACATCTTCAGATCATCGCATTGCTATTAAATTCCTCATTTATAAATGTTGACCAACAAAAAATGTAAATATTGACGAGTCTGAAATGAAGAGATAAATTATTGATGTACAAATATCTCCCCAAACAAGTTAAAGGAAAAAGAACAAATTTTTTGAGAGATTTACTAATATTTAACTACTCTATGGAATTAGAGATTTACTGCGTTAAAACATAAGTAGTATATCTGTACAATTAAAGCTCACAAAATTGTATAAATGTATTTGCCAATATCTCAGAAACTATTGGTTTTAAAAAACTATATTTTAAATAAGAGTTTTATTTTACTTTTAATACTGTAGTGCTACAATTTTGCAATGGTAAGTTATTTAGTATCTCAAATAGTTGCGGAGATATGGAAATTTCCGCTTCTGTTAATTACCCTAAAACTAATGTTCATGGGAAAATTAAAATTGCCATTTTGTTTATATTCTTAATCAACACATATATACGAATTTTAATCAAAATCGTTAGAGATTATTTTTATAAAAACGTTCTTTTCTCTTTTCGACTTTTAGTAAACTACTCTTAATTTTAGGGTTAGACAGACACACGGCATTGCAAAAAAAACACTTTTTATGATTCGGGGGGTCATAAAAAGTTGATATCCATCAACATCTCGGCTTAGAATTTTTTTTTTACGGTCGCAATACCTTGAGTTAAGTTTTCGGAAAGTTAATTTTCTTATATATTTGCGTATCGCTTATAGTTATTGGTTTAATAAAAATATGTTTCAAATAAAAGATTTTTAATATAAATAGAACTACATATTTATATTTAAAATTATAAAAAAAATTCATAGCTCGTAGCTTTACGGGAGATATTATAAAAAAAATAGAATCCACGCATCAGACCGGAACCATTAAAGTCATTTTGCCGATAAAAATGAAAGTAGCCATTTTGTTTATAATATTTATATATGCTTAAAAATTAAATTTAATCAAAATCGTTAGAGCTGATTTTGAGACAATCGATTTTCTTTTTGCCCTTCAGTAAACTACCCTTCATTTTAGGGTTAGATATATAATTCCAAAAACCCCTCGGGGCAACCCTATGGAAAACCCTAGATACCAAGTTTTTGCTTGATCGCTAAAATAGTTTAGGCTCTACTCCAAGGTGGAGACAGACAGACGGAAAGATGGAAATTCAAAAACCACTGTTTCGTATTTGAGGGGTCATGAAACGTCGAACTTCATCAAAATCTCGAGTTCGATTTTTTTACGATCACAATCCTTTCCCTACCTGTAAGGTAGCAATAAAGTAATAGGGATATGTGGCGTACTTTTGTAAGTGCTGTAGTAAATTTTCAAGTTTCTAACAAAAGTTCCTAGTCAAAATAGGTACAAATAGGTTAGGCACCTCTTGGTATTGAATCAAAGGTACCTGGTCAAAATAGGTACGGATATTCAAATAGGTCAGGCACCTCTTGAATAAAAGTTACCTAGTCAAAATAAGTACGGATATTCAAATAGGTTAGGCACCTCCTGGTATTGAATAAAAGTTACCTAGTCAAAATAGGTACGGATATTCAAATAGGTCAGGCACCTCTTGGTATTGAATAAAAGTTACCTGGTCAAAATAGGTACGGATATTCAAATAGGTTAGGCATCTCTTGGTATTGAATAAAAGTTACCTAGTCAAAATAAGTACGGATATTCAAATAGGTTAGGAACCTCCTGGTATTGAATCAAAGTTACTTGGTCAAAATAGGTGCGGATATTCAAATAGGTTAGGCACCTCCTGGTATTGAATCAAAGGTACCTGGTCAAAATAGGTACGGATATTCAAAAAGGTTAGGCACCTCCTGGTATTGAATTAAAAGAACCTAGCTGACTTTCCTATACAGTCCAACATGGATACAAATATTCGATTACATCATATTATGGCCTAGCTTGGAATCGAATAGAAGTACCTAATCAACCTTACCAAACAGTCAAACACTTATATGTATATTTAATTATGTTAGAATAAAGGTTCGTAGTCGACCTTTCTTAACAATCAAACAGAGGTGCAGGTTTTTAAATCAACTCGATTATATATTATAGAGCTGACATATCGGTAATGTGTTTGCCCGTACTAAACAAAAGGAACTGGAACGATATGCCGTGGAGTAATCCACATGACGTACGCGGTATTCCAATTCGTGAGGTGGATGGGAGGTATTCATCAAGAAGGGCGCATATATCTGCACGTGTCGCCCTCATTTTGAACCAACACGGATCCTACCCACCACCCCCAACACCAAATGAATTTATGTAAAGCTTCCCTGTCATTCCTTGAATACTACCGCGGTAGAAAATAAATTCAGGATGGTAAATAACGGGAAATAGACTTTTATTTTATGGATAAGATTTATTTTATTTGCGAGAATAATTGACACGAAACGTTTATCAAGTTAAAATTAACTTGGTCTATTCACATTTTATTGTCTAGCTTTACTAATTGCTAGAAATATTTCAAACTACTAAAATAATGTGTTAACTTACTTTCTCATGCCTTCTCCAGCGGGTTTCCGGTTTAAATGTCAAGCCCATCTGGTTTGGTTAGTCACTCACGGGAAGGTTGGGGTTAGTGTTCCAGAGAGATTTATCGAGGGTGGTTATTTCTTTAATGGTGGTATTTTTGAAATCGTGTGGCATTCTACGATAAGACAACTGCAAGATCGTATTCAGTCCGAAGGTCATTTTGAGCACTTCTTATAATGTTAAGCCTATGGTAATAGAGAGATTCGAGATTCGTAGAAATCTTTAAAATAATATCTCGAGCACAATTAATGAAGACCTTGTCTTCAAATAAGGCTAAACACTTGGTAAAAGGAATTGTATAGAATTGTGTAGTTGTGAGTGCAAATCACTAAAACTATACTAATATAACTATTTTACATCATTTATATAAATTACATGACGTAATTGATATTTCAAACAAAACATCATTTTGTTAGTGGCACAAAGCCTTAAACCATTTGTTTGGATTAAATTTTAAATATTTTCACTTGAACTAAAATTGTAAATTTTTAAAAATTTGGTGAGTCGAGTTTGGATTCGAGATTTGAAAGAAAACTTAAGAATTATGCCGGGATCACGATCAACTTAATGTTAGCTTAACGTAACTTAACGTAACGTTCACTTAAAGTTAACTTAACTTAGGGGTGATCACGATTCACTTAACGTAACAACTCGAGCAAAATATATGCATTCTCGAGTATGATCTGTGGTTTTGTACCATTTGTAAAGTGATGATCTGTGAATGTTTACAGTTTTCAATCAATATAATCATTATATATTAATAAACTTTTTTGATAAATTTAGTTCCCTATTTTAGTTTAATTATTTGGTTTCAATGTCTGATCACTAAAACTTACGCTAAAGAGTAAACATTGGTCATAATACAAACAAATGAATTACTAAATAGCCTTGTTGACGTCACTCGCATAATGATTGGCTGGCTAGATCACGTGATACCCTTCAAGTAACGTAAAGTAAAGTAAAAGACCTCCCAAGACATCTCTTACATTAAGTTAACTGCAAGTCAACGTTAAGTTAAGTGCATCGTGATCGCTTCCATTTAAACACACGAGGAGGTCCTTTACGTTAAGTTACGTTAAGTTGATCGTGATCCCGGCATTAGAGTCGAGATCCAGTTTCCAGAAATATAAGATTCTCCCTGTTTCCACCTAATATATACACAGGCTGTATCAAATAAAATCTACCCCAATCGCACAGTATTTCAAAGTCTGTGTTTAGTTTCAATAAATAAACATTTACTAGTAGGCGTGCGGAACTATACATAGTGGCTGATGGTGAACATTTCGAATAAGGATACTGCGCGTTTGAGACCGGTTTTATTTGTCATTTGAGACATCGTGTGTGTGTGTTTGTGTGTGCTACTAACCGTTTGGGCTACACGCATGTATGTTTATATATACATATTTATATGTGTATAGTCTGTGTGCGTGTACTACTAACCGTTTGGGCTACACGCATATNTTAATACACACTATTTATATTAATTCATATAGGCCTATATATAATGTGCGTGTTTACATATATATAATTATGTGAGTGTACGCATCTAGCTCGAACAGGTAATGATTCATAATCGGGGGGGGGGGACTTTATTAATAGTCTTAATAATCATTAAAATACTACCCGTCCGAACTATACGCATATTTTCCTTAGTAATAAAGGCATGATGAAATTAAAGTTTAGGGAAAGCGTAACCGTATTTGCACAGAGATAGAGCGGAGAATTAGTTTAAAAAAAAATCACCTCAGCTTGCCCGGTAGTGATTCAAACCGCGACCCTTCCCATCACCGGCAAACCAAACCAGACGATACTGATGCCTTTGACCTCCCGCTCACTGGTGCGAGTGAAGATAATATTGTATCGCCTCATTTCCCATAACTCACACGCAATCATCCGGCTATCAAAGGCATTTTAAACTTGTGGCCCACGGGCCACATGTGGCCGATCCGTGATCATAGACGGCCCAAGGACCTTTGGTACAATGCGGCTCGATTTTTAATATTTATTTTTTTAATATTGTAGGAATACACAATTTTAGATTATGACATATTATTAATATCATTTAATTACAAGCGCATGCAATGTTAGGCTTTGTTTGTGAAAATAATATCTTTATGTCGTAAGAGTCGATAAAGTGATAGTGAAATAAATTAGTTAAATTTTTATTTAATGATATATAAATTTGTATAAGAAAAAGCCATGTACAATTGACCATGGCTGAAAACGATTATGGGCAGATAAATACCAACCATGTCCAAGGTTTGACCTTGTAACTAATAAACAGTAATTGAGAGTATCAGTTTAAATGGGAACAGACTCCCTCCCAAAATAAACAAGATGCAAGGGTCTACAAGTACCAAATCGAAATAGTCGGTAAAAACATACATTCCCTTCAGATAAATAATAATAATAATAATAATAATAATAATATTTAGCACCATGTCTTACTACCCGTTCGGGTTATACGCTTTTAGTACTAATTACACTAATGGATTAGAATTGGGAAGGTTGAATTAGAGGAAGTGAACTCGCATTTGCGTGGAGGGAGAGTGGAAAACCATTTAGGAAAAACCACCCCCAGTTACACCCGACCGAGATTCGAACCTCGATCTCACCCGTCCTCAGCAGTCGAGCTCAACACGACAAGCGCGTTAGCCAGCTACGCCACCGAGGCGGGTCCTTCAGATAAAAATTTTAAAATTTGTGCTAGGATCATAGCTTCTTAACCAATTTTGTCACTGATAGGCCCTGTTTCGTATTTGAATATATTTTACATCCATTATTGTTTCCAGCCTGTGGTCTGGGTCAGTTTTTTTTATTCAAGCCATATATTTTCCGCTACCGGCTTGCTAGGCCTGTCGTAGCTTCTTATACCTTATAATCCAACTTAATACTAGGACAGGCACAACATCCAATCCCCGGCTGTTAATTTATCAATGTGAAAGGGTAAACCCACATTTCACCAACTATACATTTTCACCCATACCAGGAATCGAACCTGGAACCCTTAGCTCAGTAGACAGATACGCAACCGACTGAGCTATAATGTGTCAAATTATTTACGTAAATAAAGATCATCATTAAACTCCCTGTGTTTAAGTTAAACTTGGGAGGTTATATTCTTAAGGCGGGGTGCTTGTGAGCGCAAGCTTAGTGCATTAATTTAGCAGTTTTTATAGCACAAACATTTTTTGGCCAAAATAAATCAAATATTTCTTCTATAGGAACATAAAGGTTAGTTTTCTGCACATGCTAATCTCAACAGTTGTTGAATATCTGTCATGAGCATGGCGGCATTTGGTGACAAACTTTTTAAATAAAGAGAAAAGTTTGTCACCAAATGCCGCCATGCTCATGACAGATATTCAACAACTGTTGAGATTAGCATGTGCAGAAAACTAATCTTTATGTTTATATAGAAGAAATATTTGATTTATTTTGGCCAAAAGATGTTTGTGCTATAAAAACTGCAAAAAAACTGTCATAAACTTACGCTCACTAGCACTCCACCTTAAGGGCTTACAACAGTTTAAAATCACTACTGGATATTTGCCTTTTTATCGTTCATACTTACATTCGATTGAGATCACACTACTGTACTAATGTATTTCTTCTTATAAAATACTAAATACCTTCTCATTTATTTATGCGACTTTGGCATTTCATGGACGCAAAATGGCCATTCGAAATATCAGCTGGGCTCAGCTTATTTCCAAATGTTTCGTGAATTACTGAGCCATGTCTTTTATATTTAAAAGAAAAATGTGCGTACTTACTTAATTAGGATGTTTCAACCGAAATAATACAGAGAAATAAACCATGCCAAACGTCATATATGTTGGTCTATATCTTGACATGGTGGTTTATATTGTATATTTACAATTTCAAAAGCATTTTATCTTTTTTTTTTCGCCACGACTTACTACCCGTTCAGGTTATATGCCTAAATTATAATTACTCTAATGGTTTGGGGATGAGTAAGGGAGAATTTTAGAGTGAATATACCCGCATTTGCATGGAAGAAAAATGGAAAATCATTTAGGATAACTACCCTCAGTAAACCCAACTGGGATTCAAACACAAATCTTCCCGTAATTATCAGGCCAAAAGAGGGCCACCTTAGACCGTTTGGCCACTAAAGAGTGTTAATTTATCCATTGATTTTAAGGTACAGTGTAAGGAAATTCAATTTAAGGTTCGTGTTTATTTATGACAAAAACATGTTTTGGCCAAAATAAATAAAATACTGTTTCATTAGATATATTTATAAATGTAATATACATGATAGTCTCAACAGTTTTGTGATGAACATGAACAGTGATGAACAGTGATGAACATTCCGTAATTTGACAAGGGATTCTATCTTTTTTTTAAATTCCGGGTTAAATGACAGTATAATAATGACCAAGGACCCGGATTTTGATGACATGTCATCTTTTTTTGGCTCGTCACATACATTGCTTGCAATTACACACACACTGTCTATGATCACCTTGTTGTATAAATGTATATTTTATTTGAAGTTATAGACTTTATTTTCTGGGTTTGCCTCATATTTTAGTCATTTTAAGGCATTCTTGAGTAATCTTAGGTAATTCATGTTGAACAAGTATATTTTTTTAATATTATAAATATTTTGTAAATGCTTAAATGCTTAAAAATTTACCAACACACATTTTTTGGACTAAAAATATAATGAAAGCAGTGAACTTTGTATCCTCTTTGCTTGTATGGTTGTAAAATACATTTTTCTAGTAAGACATTCCAACTACTTTTGAGAGGGTTCCATTGGGAGGGGATAGCTATTACTTCTATAGCAGATATTTTTGTAAAATGCTTATTTAATTTAGCCGTATGCATTTATTATAAGTTTTTGTTCATATTTGTATGTCACTTTTTGGAACTTTGAGGTGATTTTATAATTAATTTTTTTATTATATTTAGGTCATAAAAATCCAGGCCCAACTAATGATCAGTATTGAAAATAGGTTAAAATTACTTTGAGTAGAAAACTAAAACAAATCTATTTACTGAAGTACTGTTTAATTTATTTTGTCTAAAAAGGTTTTTGATATAAAAAATGTAAATATTCGCACCTTTATTTGCGTTTTCTTTCACTCCACCTTAATGTACCCGACATGGGGACGGAGTATTGTGAGTTTAACTCACAGCCCTTCTACCTCTATTAAACTTTAACATCACCCTTGTTCTAGCATTATTTTGCCTTTTAGAAACTTAACTGATATTTTTAAAATTCTACTTAAGTATTCTTCAAAATTCAAAAACTGCTATAGAGCTAAAAAGCACAACCAAGGATTTTTGCTTGATGGTAATTTTTTTAATACATATTTTTTTTTACCTTAATTACTTGTTCTAATTGGTTCGTAACGACAGTGGTAATAGAAAAAAGATAACTTTATCAACTTCAACAAAAAAATTTGCATAGCAGAGGAAAAGAATATTATTCTCTTTTTAAAAAAGAGTGTTAAAATAAAGATGAGGAAAAAGTTTAATGAGAAAATATACACAAAGCTCAATATATTGTGCTATAAAGAAAATGAGACTTGATTATCTTTAGAAGTGTAATATTTGAAATTTATCTCGTGTAATGATAAATTAGTTTAAATGAAATACGATTAGGAAGTATTATCTATCAAAGCTGTCAAATAGGATGAGTAATGATCCTGCTTGCTGTACAGTGAATTTAAATAACATATCGAGGACAGTAACCCATTATTGGTAAAAATACATATTAATATGAGTACATAAATGCGTGGTTTTGCAAATTGTTTAATTTTAGGCGTAGCATACTAACATGTACTTTTCAACAAATCTGATTATATACACAGTCGATAAATTTAACATGGTAGGGCACATACTGAAAAAGTATCTGAAGACGTATCCGAATTAGGAATGAAATTAAATAATTAGAATTCAAACATGAAGCTGGAAGATCAAACCCTTTTATTTTATTTTTTAAAGTTATTTTGTACTCCACGTCTAACTACTTTCCCCCATGTTTATTTCATATTTGTTTAACTTGACCACATTTCATAATACTGACATTGTTACTAAAAAAAATACATTATTTATTTTATTATAACTGATTCTATAGGAGAAATAGTTGTTTGACGAAGATTATTTCCACTATATTATTGTAGGTTTAATTCTCCCTCCCCCTTTTTTTAGCAGTGCGTCTTACTACCTGTTCGGGTCATACGCATGTGTACTAAATACGCTAATTGTTTGATAGATTATGAAGGTTATATTTAGAGGAAATATACTTACATTTTCCTGGAAGAAGTGTGGAAAACCATTCTGGTAAAACCACCCTCCGACCGAAATTCGAACCTCGATCTACCAGTCATCAGCAGTGTAGTCTACTGCAATAGTAGCATCTTAGACCATATGGCCGCCAAAGCGGGTAATTTTTCGCACCGCGTCTTACTACCCGTTGAGATATTTGAATTTCCACCAATATAGACTTACCTACTTTCCATACTTAAACACGCTATTTGGCATGCATACGCTTATGTGTATTTCAATAAAAAACCTATATTAAAATATAATGCTAATATTTTGAATTTAAGTATATTTTCAAAATTAAGGATCATATTTTAAGGCAGAGTGCAGAATGACCCTGGGCACAGGATGAGTCCTGTATAGCTCACTGGTCATAGCATTGGCGTACTAAGCCAAAAGTCCCAGGTTCGATTCCCGTGCACAGGTGTCATTTTTCAATTTTAAGAATATGATATCTAGACAGAGTAAATCCAAAGCATAAATAATAGCTTTGGTTATTCGATTCTTAAATATTCCATCATTTACAATTATAATAATTGTACAAACGGTTGCAATAAGCCAACTACCGAGTCGAAGGTGGCTGCGTTATCTGATAGCTCGTGACCTAAATAAAATCACACATTTGTAGGCGACAACTTCCGCACGTCCATCATAGATTCCGCCTTAGAATATGTGTGAACAATGGCCCTGAGCACGGGACGATTCCTGGATAGCTCATTGATAGAGCATTGGCGTACTAAGCCAAAAGTCCCGGGTTCGTTTCCCGTGTACAGGTGTCATTTTTCAATTTTCATAATTAGTAAATTAACTTTGTATAGATTATTAAATTATATGAACAAATGCTTTTGAAGTGTGTGAAGAATAAACTAAGACTTTATATTTTTAGATCCTGCTATCTAAATTTTGTAAATAATAATAATCAATTTATAAACAGTTAAATAAATAAATAAATAAATTCAGTGTTAGTAAAGTTGTTGATTACCAGGGTAAATATTACCTATTACTTGCTTACTCGATGGCATTAGGAACTCGAAAGTTCATTGCCACACCTACTTGAACTTGTTCTATCCATTACAACAGTTTTGCAATGATGAGTTATTTCGTATCAAAAAGGATTTTATCAAAATTGAATGAAGAGTCCCACTTTTGTAAATTACCCTCAAAGTAATTTTAATAGGAAAATGATAATGTCCATTTTATTTGTAATGTTAAACAGTTGCTAAATACCAAATTTAATAAAACTTTTTAGAGTAGCTTTTGAAATACTCAATATTTTCTCTTTTAACCCTTGAGTAAACTACCCTCAATTTTAGGGTTCGATTGACAGATTCGGAAATACCTTTAAGGAAACTAATTAAAACACATTCGGGTTATACGCATATGTACAAATAACGCTAATGTGTTAGGGAGGAGGAAGGTTGAATATAGTAGTAGTGTACCCTCATTTGTGATGTAGATTGGAATACCATTTAGGAGAAATCACCCTCAAAACATTCTACCAGGATTTGAACCTTGATCTCCCCATCATCGACAGTCTAATCTATTTCGAGAGTAACGCCTTAGACCATGCGGCCACCGAAACGGGTTATTTGACCATCGTGCATTAATATAATTAAAACTGTCAGCAAGTCTTACAGATCAACGCAAACAATACACAAGCACGATTTTATTTTATAAATCTTCTCACATTGAAATAATCTGTAAGACATAAAATTATTGAAAGCGAGCATTAATTTAGATCGTTATATTATTATTATTATTATTAGCACCGCGTCTTACTACCCGTTCGGGTTATACGCACTTACGCTAATGTGTAATGGTAGGGTTATTGTGAGATGAAATGAAGGACCTACAGTTTAACGTGGAATCCAAACCACGGTGGAGGCCTGGCATTCCCCACATTCATAGATCGTTATACATGATTGATAATGTATTTCATATCGAATGGCTATTGATTAAATTAAATGACCACAAAAGCGAGATATTATAAATTTACAAATAAAATACACATGGCAGATGTTTGAACGGTCCGGAATTTTAGCCATAAGTTGCAGGGCTAAAGTTAACTATTTCCGGAAACTATAGTCTTTTCCAGAATACCATGGAACAGTGGTTCCCAAACTATGGGTCAAGACCCACTGGTGAGCCACGAATTTTTTTAATGTGGAAATTCTTTAATTCTTTGAGAATAAAAAAATTAGGAAAAAACAGGAAATTGAAAAAAATATATATAATAAAAAAAAGGCTCATAAGATACTGATAAGGAATTGAGTTTCGTGAATGTGCCTGCAACGTGAACTTCAACGTCGTCAACAACAGTAACCGAACACGCTTCGGTGGCTACGTGGTCTAACGCGCTAATCTCATATTGGACTAGATTGCTGAAGACGGGTACATTGGGGTTTGATCCTGGTCGGGTGCACTGAGGGGGGGTTTTCCTAAATAGTATCCACTCTCCTTTCACGCAAATTTGGCTGCACTTACTCTCACTTCCTCTCCTCTTCCTAATCCCAAAACCATTAATGTAATTAATAGATAAGCGTATAACCCGAACGGGTAGTAAGATGCGGTGCTATAAAAAACGGGAACAGGAAACAAGCACACAATGTATTATAAGAAATATATCTATTTTTGTAAAATTATATTCAACTAATTACTAGGCCTGTCCATAACAAGTTGATTATAAGACTAACCAACCTGACAAAACCTAACTTTCAAGTGATAAGCTGGTGTAATATTAGGCTTTGTTTGAAAAAAAAATCTGCCCTAAAAGGGGATAAAGTGAGAGGGAACTAAATTAATTATATTTTTATACAATGAATTATAACATTTATACGAAAAGGCCACGTGTAATTGGCTATGGCTGAAAATGGACTTGGGGTGATAAATATCAACTATTTCCAAGGTTTGACCTTGTACCTAACTATAAATATATTTAGCAATAAATTTTAAAAGAAGCGATAAAAATAAGAGTGAAACAAATATACCTCTTTCTCCTACCTCTTCATGTCCATTAAAGCGACACTGAATATCGCCTCTGAGGGAACTGCAGGACTTATGGACCGTTCTTAAATTACGTAAGGATTTTGTTCATGATTTTCAACGCCTCCCACGTAGATAATATTCGTAATTTTCCCTCTGCTATCCTACGTAACTTCTTACCATTTTGTAAATTATATTATTTTAATTGTTTGATTATTTTATATACAAGTATTGATAATAAAACCGATTATAAAACAGTGAAAACTAGTAATTAAAGTAGAGGTTGATCATTGAATAAAAATGAAACATTTCAGAATTTTCAGAATTTTTTTTAAAAGTTATTTACTAGGTTTTGTCACACGATAAACATTGATAGAAAATCTTACGTAAAATGTATTTTGAACCCCCTTTCTTAAGAAAACGCAAGACAATACAGAATGTCTCCGCCTCCCAAAATACCCTTACATATTTTAAGGACAGCTCCTTTTGGGGAAAAGCCCTATCTTCGCTCGTTCTTTCTCTCTGTTAATTGTTGCCAAATCGCCTCTTTTTCTATTATTTCGGAAGGTAGTGTGTTATGGTAAGAAGGATTTTCTGGCTAACTTGACAAACCAGCGTTGCAAAATGTGTCTTATATTTAAGGGAAGATGGACCACCAAGAAAACAAAACAATACAACGACAACACTGTCACCAAATATTTACCACACAGTTCCCTCAAAGATAATTTCAAATGTAGGAGGGTCGAAAAGGTTGTCGTTCTAAAAATTGGGTCGCGGTTCTAAAACGTTTTGGAACCACTGCCATATAGTATCTTCTTTTATTAATGACAACCCCTGTCATATCGAGTGGACCTCTCATTCATATTTTAACTAACCTAGTTTATATATTGTGTATTCGCTAGTAGTGCTTTAATATCAAGTGTTTTAGTTGCTAGATAATTCTACTCGTAATGAAATTTATTTAAATCAGCGTAAGAAGCAACATTAAGCCCATAACATTTACATCATAGCATGTTAATTCAATACATTAAGTAATACAATTGAAAAATTAACTAAAATATAAAGATTGCTTCAGTGGCTAAACAGTTTAAGGCGTCACTTGTGCTGTACTGACCTGCTGATAACAAGGCTATCAGGATTCGAATCCCAGTTGGGTATACTGAGAGTGATATTTTCCTGAATGGTTTTCCACTCTCCTACCACAAAAATGCAGGTAATTATCTTTAAAATGCTTCCTTCCTCATCCCTAGCTCATTAGAGTAATTATCATATACACATACTATAACCCGAACAGGTTATAAGACGCGGTGATAAAAAGTAATATAATATGTTGTTGGTGCCCATATTTTAAATTTATAAGTGTACTAGAAATTTTCCCGCGTTTCATTATATCATAAATTTTCCAAACATTATAGAAACGTCAAATCAAATGCTAGTTTTATAAACTAATTAAGTTCAACAATTTGCCAACTTTATAACGCTACAGTAATTTTCCAGTTAATAAACTTATATAAATCTTTATTTCACGTGTTTATGTTGAGGTAGTCTCGTCATTGTTCTAACCAATTTTTTTTCCCCGTAGTAATCTATGATATAGCATACACGTCTTTTTAACCTATAAAACACTTCCATTCCATAAATCT
Organism: Timema monikensis; assembly: GCA_902151445.1. Lineage (NCBI taxonomy): Eukaryota > Metazoa > Arthropoda > Insecta > Phasmatodea > Timematidae > Timema > Timema monikensis. The sequence continues at coordinate 161,528 of CABFVZ010000921.1, forward strand.
TCGCTTGTTCAATGGCATGTATATTAGATGTAAACTGTGCCAAGTTTCCACAATCTTAAATATTCAGAAACCTTTTTAATAGCGATAGCTTTTTAATAATATGTTTTACAAGAGCGTAGGAACGTCTGAAAAAATAGGGAAGTTGTAAATGTACCTGAGTATGAAACACCAGTGTGAAAAATAAATCCCCTCTCAAAACTATAGTTTTACCGTTAATTCTTTATGACCCGCCTCGGTGGCGTAGTTGGCTAACGCGCTTGTCGTGTTGAGCCCGACTGCTGAGGACGGGGAGATCGAGGTTCGAATCTCGGTCGGGTGAACTGGGGGTGGTTTTTCCTAAATGGTTTTCCACTCTACCTCCACGCAAATGCGGGTTCACTTCCTCTAATTCAACCCTCCCAATTCCTAATCCATTAGAGTATTTAGTACTTAAAGCGTATAGCCCGAACGGGTAGTAAGACGCGGTGCTAAGTATTATTATTATTATTAATTCTTTATGGTTGTGGAACATTTTCTCGTACCTTATATGAAGAAAATTAATTTAGGTTGTTCGAAAACAAGATGCTCAGGAAGATTTTTTGTTTAAAAAGGGATAGGAACACTGGGTAATGGAGGAGGTTATTTAATTATGAGTTACATACCTTGTATTCATCACAAGACATTGTTAGTATAGTCAAATCTTGCAGATTACGATGGACAGAACATGTAGCTTGAATGGAAGAATCTAGAATCGTATTCAGGGTATTGGTAAACCTAATGGGAAGAGACCTCCGGGAATACCTAGGCATAGATGGCAGGATAACATTAGAATGGATTTGGGTGTAATGAGGTGGACTGGATAAACTAGCTCAGGATAGTGATAAGGTGCAATGAGGTGGACTGGATAAACAAGCTCAGGATAGTGATAAGGTGCAATGAGGTGGACTGTATAAACTAGTTCAGGATAGTGATAAGGTGCAATGAGGTGGACTGGATAAACTAGTTCAGGATAGTGATAAGGTGCAATGAGGTGGACTGGATAAACTAGCTCAGGATAGTGATAAGGTGACAATGAGGTGGACTGGATAAACTAGCTCAGGATAGTGATAAGGTGCAATGAGGTGGACTGGACAAACTCGCTCAGGATAGTGATAAGGTGCAATGAGGTGGACTGGTTAAACTAGCTCAGGATAGTGATAAGGTGCAATGAGGTGGACTGGTTAAACTATCTCAGGATAGTGATAAGGTGCAATGAGGTGGACTGGCTAAACTATCTCAGGATAGTGATAAGGTTCAATGAGGTGGACTGGATATTGCTACGTAGCTCAAGAGAGGTGGTGTACTTTTGTAAGTACGACAATTAACTTTCAAGTTCCTAACGCCATAGAGTAAGTAATTATTATAAATAAGTATTATAGTTTTATAGTTTTATTCCTACACCACATGTTTATATATATATCGGGAGTATTTACGTTTGATTTCAACGATGCGTTAGAGGTGAGTAAAGTAGAATTGAGAGGAAATCCACCTGCATTTGCATGGAAGGAGAGTGAGAAAACCTTTAGTACAGCTGAACACTGACCTCCCTGACATCAGAAAACCATATAATACGAGCTTGACGTTTGTCTACATGCCCACTGATACAGATAAAATTTATAAATACTTAGTAAATCAAAAAATTCACACCACTTTTGTTGCTTTTAATAATGTCTAGAACTATATTTTTGAATAAAACCCCTACTTATATTTTTATTGAGATGATATTCAATAGAGTTTAATCTGATAATAGTCTAAGGCTAAACGAATCTAAAATAAATGGTACAGTGCACTGTACAAACTTTTAATCTTCTTTAGCTAAAAAAATGGAGACATTTACTTAAAATTCATAATATTTTATAATGAGAATATATATTTTGTTTGTAATGTCAAACAGTGCATAAATATGAAATTTTATTTAAAAAAACAACGTTGAAGCAGATTTTAAAAAATCGATTTTATCTCTTTTCCCTTCAGTAAAATACCCTTAACTTTAGGGTTGATTATTTAATTCCAAAAATTTCTTATGAAAACCCTAATATAAATAGGCCTACCAAATTTTAGCCCACTCAGTTAAATAAAGATATAGACAGATGACATCGATAAAAAAAGTTTTCTCGGTTTCAGAGGGTAATGAAACGTCAACATTGATCAAAATCTCAAGCTCAAATTTAGTGGAAGATCGCAATATTATCTGTCTGAGTGGTACAAGAAAGTCTTTAGAATATTTTGCAATTTGCGATCTTTTAAAGTGTCCACGCAAACAGACACCGTATAAATCAAAGGCACAGGGCAAAGTTTATTTACGTTAGTTTTTTTTTTTTTTACTTAAAGAGGAAGTTCAGTCGGGACAAATCCAGTATAAATGTAGATTTCATTCTTACATTTCACTAAATATAAACTTTTAGGTGAGTTTCAACAGAAATGTCCACAATTAAACTCATTTTAATAAAACACATCGGTGAAAGTGGACATATTGCTACAGAGTAGGTTTTTTTTTAGCACCGCGTTTTACTACTCATTCGGGCTATACGATTATGTATTAATCAATAAAATGGTCGTAGGGATTAGTAAAGTTACATTTAGAGAAAACGTATCCCCATTTGCCTGGAGGGAGATTGGAAAACCATGGGGGGGGGGGGG